>VUYV01000018.1:6414425-6497809 GCA_008711295.1 Anarhynchus alexandrinus
AAGCTTTAAACTTAGTTTAGATTATTAAAACATTCATCATTCATGTCAGACTTATAGGCTGTTTTGTGGTACGTGACTACTACCAATATGCAGGACATAGGTTTTATTCACAATTGCCTAGTCTACAAAGTTCCCCAGAAGTAACTTAGAAATCATAGAATCATAGAATAGTCTAGGTTGGAAGGGACCTTGAAGATCATCAAGTCCAACCATCAGCCTAACACTGCCAAAAACCACCACTAAACCATGTCCACAAGCACCACATCTACCTGTCTTTTAAATACCTCCAGGGATGGCAATTCCACCACTTCCCTGCGCAGCCTGTTCCAGTGCTTCACAACCCTTTCTGTGAAGAAATTTTTCCTAATATCCAATATAAACCTCCCCTGGTGCAACTTGAGGCCGTTTCCTCTTGTCCCATCACTTGTTACTTGGGAGAAGAGATCTACCCCCACCTCTCTACAACCTCCTTTCAGGTAGCTGTAGAGAGCGATAAGGTCTCCCCACAGCCTCCTTTTCTCCAGGCTAAACAACCCCAGTTCCCTCAGCTGCTCCTCATAAGACTTGTTTTCCAGACCCCTCACCAGCTCTATTGCTCTTCTCTGGACACGCTCCAACACTTCAATGTCTTTCTTGTAGTGAGGGGCCCAAAACTGAACACAGTACTCGAGGTGGGGCCTCACCAGTGCTGAGTACAAGGGGACAATCACTTTTCTAGTCCTGCTGGCCACACTATTTCTGATACAAACCAGGATACTGTTGGCCTTCTTGGCTGCCTGGGCACACTGCCAGCTCATATTCAGCTGGCTGTCCACCAACACCCCCAGGTGCTTTTCTGCCAAGCAGCTTTCCAGCCACTCTTCCCCAAGCCTGTAGTGTTGCATGGGGTTGTTGTGACCCAAGTGCATGACCCGGCACATGGCCTTGTTGAATCTCATACCATTGTCCTCGGCCCATCAATCCAGCCTGTCCTGGTCCCTCTGAAGAGCCATCCTAACCTCAAGTGGATCAACACTCCTGCCTAACTTGGTGTTGTCTGTGAAATTACTTAGTGTGCACTCGGTCCCCTCATCCAGGTTGTTGATATATATTAAAGAGAACCAGCCCCAATACTGAGCCTTGTGAAACACCGCTTCTGACTGGCCACCAATTGGATTTAACTCCAATTTAATGTTGATGATGTTCCCCAGAGATGTTTTTGTCTTGTCATAAATCGCATATGAGAGGTTTTGTTTAATATAGTGTACCTTTTTCATCACGTCACTCTAGCATTTATCTTCCCTGAGCAGCCAAAATGTGTGTTGTATGAGGGTAGCCACCTCTGCTTTAGCGTTCATTTCAAGCTCCCAAGCCTCCCTCCAAAGGAAGATGAACATCAATACCCATATTTTGCCAGTGGAGCAACCTTCATGCACACAAAAAACAATGCAATGACCAGCACAAAGTTACTTAACAGGCTGTTGGCAGAGTTGTGAATAAAATAATGCAGGTCTTCCGAGCCTGGTCCTGCATTATACTGGTTTTCTGTTGGACAATGAGAGCTTCCACAGATACTTTCAACAGATGCTTTTTTTTCAGCTCTCAACCTTTATCCAGTCTCTAAATGACAGCTGCAAAGAGACAATCTTCTTATTCCTTAATTGTGCACAATGGGGGAGATTTGTAAAAGAGATTTGTAAAAGAGCTTGATGGGTAAAATTTTCAAAAGCAGTTAAACCTATTTGAAAGGTAATAAAATTTAGGCTCCTACATTGCTCGTGAGCTCACCACCCAGAAATGGAGCCAGAGTTTCAAACAAATGAAATCTGCACTGAGAAAATTACACGAGGACCCGTTTTTCAAAGGCGCTTGGAGAGCTGCAGCTGCCACGGTGACAGCTACAGGCAGATTTTCAAAGAGCCCAAACACCCAGTCTTTTGAAAGACACTGATCATTTATTCTACATACCTAAACGGACTTCTTTTGAAAATCTAGTGCAACAGGGGGTTTCTGAACCCCTGTGAGATCCCATGGGAGGTGCTCTGGTGATGGGAGCCAGAGGACTCTGCTGTGGCCACCTGTGGACCCTGAGCCATCACCTTGGAGGGCAGGAGCAGGCTGGCTGCACAGGGGTGGCCAGCCCATGCAGCATCCTCCACACCAGGCAGGTCCAGCACTCAGGGGACAGGGGTGTGTGGGCGATGGAGATCATCTCCTGGAGAGCATGGCTCTTTGCCAAGGGTGCCACATTTGTTATTTTGCCACAACATGACTTTCCTTTGTAGTGGCCTCTTGCATATCTCCTCGGAGGAGATGAATAAACTCCCTTACACAGTCAAGTGTCAGGAGAGAAGACCCTGTGCTCAGGGCTCTGCTGTTTCCTGATAACTGGATTACTGGGGCTGGGAGCCAGTGACCAGGGATTGATCCCTGCTAAGCTTGTGGAATGCAACATCCACTGATTTACCAAATATTCTCCTTCTGCAAACTGTTCATCTCCCAGAGGGAACAAAGTGGTGGAAAGCATCCTGCCTATGATCTGTTCAAGCAAATTCTTCATTTTTATTGCTGTCACCCCTACCTGCTCACATCACACTCTGCATCTCAGTTTGCCGCTCCGTTTCAGTCACCAAAGTTAACAATAACTGTTCACAAAAGGGCAATTTTCTAACCCAGTCCATTCCAGGGATCTGATTTACAGCAGAGCTTTACAGACAGTTAATTACATTAAAATGGGGGTGTTTTTTGAACAGAGATCTAGGCTCATACCTGCGTGACTGGAGGTCAGAGGGGTCGGGGAGGGAACTGAATGTAACTCACAGTGTAAAAGTCCCCCGAGCAGATAGAACGTGCTGGTTTCTTGCCTGTGTAAAAAATGGAAATGAAGCGTTGTCAAGTTTTCTCCTTTGTTGCGCAGCCTTTCCGATGCACAGCCTGTACCGCAAATGAAGATGAAGGCCACACAACGTGAAGCACTCCCACTGTGCCTTTGAAAATAGCTTATTCATCCTAAATTAGACAACTCCTTCAGTTTGTTATTGAACTTCATAAATCCCCTACTCACTCCCAGCACCTCATCACGACACACAGTCATCAAAAACTGACACAGCTGGAAGGGATGTCTGAACTGGATAACACCTAGGATGCGTGCTCACAGAGAAGGAAGTATTTGAAGGAGAAACCATGCAGATATTTATTTACAGGAATCTCCCGCCAGGATTGAAGATTAACACAGCGAAAAGCATAACGGCATCTGAAAACGCAACAAGTGAGAGAGTAAAGTTGCACGGTGGGGCAGTAGGAGCAAGGACCCAGCCTGTGCCTGGTAAATGAGGGATGAGAAGGAACTTGAGAATGAAGAGAGCTGCCCGTGTGAGATACTGTCAAGGAGGGGGCGGTTGGAAAAAGTGCACAAAGAGTGCTGGTGTGAGCCAATTGCAAGGAAAAAGACCTTGGCAGCAGCCCTCTGCACAGACTGGAGGACCGACACTGCATTTTTTGAGAGCAGCGAATGATGTGGCAGGCAAGATTTGAGATCGTGGGCATCTGGGAAAGAAACCTTAGCTATAAAAGGGTTAGGAAAAGCTACATCCCACGTACTTTATACGGAATCCCCCCTGCAAGACAGATAGACCTGAGGATGCAGAGAGAAGAACAAGTAGAAAGCGGGCTTGAGTGATAAGCAACGAAGAAAACTGCTGCCACCTTGGTGCAGATGTCCTGGTTTGAGGTAAAACAGAACCAATTTTCTGTTCAATAATTTTACTTTGCAGCTAAGCCTCTTCTAACTACTGAAACTGTTTGCTTTCAGAGTGATAAGACCAATGTTTATAGCTGATGCCCAGGCATGGTGTGCAGAGAGGCTCCTGCTTATACTTATTGCTATAACAAGGCAGCTAACGTGGTTATTTGCCGCGTTGGAGGATCGGAAGCAGAAAAGCGTAGAGGTGTCCCACATGTGGGGAGGAGGGGACAGGACAGGTGACCCCAAACTGACCAACAGGGTATTCCATCCCATCTGCCTCATGCTTAGTATAAAAGCTGAGGGATCAAAGGGTCAGGCTCTTTCTTCAATGGCCGGCGTCTGCGGAGGACTCTGACTGTTCATCTGCCTTTGATCCCAATTCGGGCATTCCTGAATCCAGACCCAGAATCCAGTTCCTGTCCATCACTGGGACTTTCCCAGTGCCTGCTGGTGGTGTGATAATCATCCTGGGAGCTTGATATGGTTTTGTATATATTTCATTATTTTCTTTTTCTTTTATAAATATTTTCATTGATATTTTCATTAAAGTAGTTTAGTTTCTTCTAAACTTCTAAGTCTCTTTCTCTCTCTCCCCCCTCTCCTTGGAGAGAGAGGTGGGGCAAAGACACCTCTTGTTTCACCTCCATGGCCAGCCCAAACCATGACAGCAGAGAAAACATTAACGTCTCTTTTAACCACGCCGAGCTCCTGCTGGCAATTGATCATTCCCAAGGAAACATCGCAAGACAAGATTCCCATCCTGGAGAAGGAGGCAAAGCAAAGCCACAGAGATTTGAAAGTCATCTGCATGAACAGAAGACATAAGTTTGTGGATGGGGACAGTTTGGAGGGGCAAAACAGGGTACAAAGGGAAGAGCATACCAATATCCCACAAACAGCTGAGATAAGATGAAAGGAAGCCCTCCAAGATCCTGCAGAAGGAAAAAAAGTGGGCAGAAAAAAAGAGGGCAGCTGAGGAAAGCAGAGGAAGCCAAGATTTTGGGTTAAGTGTATAATCAAATATATCATCCTAAGTAACTACCTGGCCAAGGAAAGTGAGGCTAGTGGCACAGTTTAGTCTAGAGGAGGCTAAAAAGAAAGAATTATAGATTTTTGTGCAATAAATTTCAGTGCAGTGGAAGGAGAGGAAGCCAGATTAAAAGTCTGGGCTGGAGAGGAAAAGAAGGTGCTGTTCTTCCATGCAAATTCTCTTTCCAGGGTAAGAGGAAAAAAACCCAGAAGCTGGCTACAAGGAGGCTGGGGGCAGCAGCATCAGAAAGGGCAAGGAAAATGGGCATACACCATGCTTGTCCTTAGTTTCCTAATTCTTCCTGAAGGACACTTTGTAACTGGGTGCTTTGGTCAAAATTTCCTGGAAGGAGCATGTGTCCTGCTCTCGGCTGTCAGCGGAGCCAGCACTTCCCTGTGGCTTCTGGCCCTTAACAGGGATGTGGAAGTATATCCCCCAAGAGACAGCCAAGGAGAGCAGAGCACTGAACAGCATAAATGCTGCAAAACAGGTAGCCTCAAGCCTGTAACAGCAACCTCAAGGCTACCAACCCATCCTACTAACATTTTTTTCAGGACCTGCTACCAGAGAGCCCTGAACTCTGCCGGGACAATTAGCAGCAACCTCAGTATTAATTTAAAGAACTTTACCTATTATGTGAAATTTAGGCAGAGTCAGCCTGGGTGTTTATTCAAACACTAACTCTGGCAAGGCCAGACAGGAATGCTAAAGGCCATAAGATCTGTGTTGAGACCTCGAATTGTGAGCTTCAGCCCTTAGCTGTATCACTTCACAAGTATCTGTAGGTGCTGATTGAAGCAGACTACATCTTCCCTTCTGGCCCCTGGCACGAAGAAGCAGCATTCAGGACCTGCCAGTCCTTGTAGCTCTTTCCCTGGAGCTGAGCGATGCTGATGGGTTCACCCCCGGTTTCACTCCCTTCCCTGCTACATCCCAGTGCCCTCATGTGGGCTCCTGGGGTTGAAACACTTTTTTTTTTTTCTTACAGTGCTGTCACTGACAAACAGCTGGTGCACTAAATTATTGCTGAGTGCATGCTATTCTTTCCTTTTTATAAGGAAAGATGTACTGAAGATGTACTACTTTTTTTTTTTTTTTCTAATCTTAGTTGTCATGGGAGAGGACAATTCCCCACCTAACAGGAAAACAGACAAAATAGGCAATATTGTTATTATTAATAATAAAAGTTGTACTCTGGGAGATGGGAACAAATGAAAAAACACAACATCAAATACATATTTTAAGAAAAAGATGGTAAAACACATTGTCAACAGGGCTGTTTAAACTTTTTTGCTAGACAAGTGATTGCAAATCTAGCCAGCAAAAATCACCAAGAAATGTGCTGGAGGAACGCAGCAATGTAATATTACCATTTACCATCTTTATATTGTACTTGAGGGACATTTCAGAAAGAAAAATCACATAATATACAGAGGCATCCAATAATGATAACTGAACAAATTCTTTCTCTCTGCATCTAGTATCTGATTTGCCTTCTGCCATCTCCCCTCACACGAGAAGGAGAGCAGATCTCAGATAAGGGCAATGATTTTATCTCCTAAGGTACGAGGGAGGACGGCAGCGGCTGTGACAGGTAAGGGGGAGCAGAGCCGTCCCAGCCCCCGCTGGTGCTCTGGATGAATCTGGATGCTCCCGGGTGAACACCAGCATCAGCCTTGCACCCCCCGGCCCAGACCCGCATCCCTGCCGTGTGCCACGGGGGAGGGGAGAGGGGAAAAAAAAACCAGACAAACCACAAAACACCAAAGCAAACCCTTACAGAGACGCTGAGGGCGGGAGTTTTGCGTGAGAAAGCCCTGTGCGATTTATTCGGGCGGATCCGACGGGAGCCCGTGCAGGAGCCGCTCGGCGGGGCCGGACCGACTTCACCTCTCCCCCGGGGCTGGCAGGCGGGAGACGGATTCCCCCCAATCCCGGACACCCTCTCCTGGCTCTGCCCGGCCGATGGGTGAGCAGAGCCGCTAGAGGACAGGGCTGAGCCGGGCTCCGGGCCGAGCCCCGCTCCGCCGAGCGGCGCCGGGGCCGGCGGGGCTCCCTCCGGGTACGGCTGCGGCGCGTCGGCTGCCGCGTCCCCTTCCTAGAGGTGGTGGAGGGACGTGGAGGTGGGTCCCCCCGCTCCCTGGCGTGTCTCCTTGCAGGGTAGGGGTTTTCTTATGGAGGAAAAGGCCCTGGAGAGCAGGGCCAGGTGTAAATCCCGTGGACTTCTCCCTCCTGGTCAGGGCAGCAAACTCTAATTAATACCATCTGGCCACGGGTAGCAAGAGACGGAGGCTGCATGAGTGGGTAATTAGGGACTGCCCCTTTCTCGCAGTCAGTGTGCCAGCAGGAGAGATAAGACAGCAAGAAACAGGTAGCAAACCATAAAGTACAAAAAAAATATAATCTTTAATAAGGTCACAAACAAAGCTGTGTAAGAAGGATGGAGAGCCAGTTGTGAAGGTGTTTGGAAAGCATCCCACATGAGCACGTGAAAACAAACCCACTCTCTGGGAGAGAGAAATGACTAAGAGGATGTCACTACGCTCTTGGAAGGACACAGAGAAACGGGAAAATGAGATGCCGGCAAACCATGCTGCTGCACTGAGCTGTGCTGATGGGCCACAGCTGTGGAGGATCTTCCTACAGCAGTGAGAGGAAGAGGCAGAAGTTGGACAGAGCTCCCCCCCTTGTTTCTGTTTAATTTAATGCTGTCTTTAATTTGGCGGGCTGTACTCCCTTACCACCAGCACCCATTCGCAGGATTCATTTTAGTGGCTTTGTGTGTCAACAGAGCATCTGACTGGCTTAACTCCAACTGAAATTAAGATATGAGGGCACAGGTTAGTGTGTCTCAGGAGCGAGGGAAGAATGGGGTTTTCTGGAAAGCAAAACCACCTACCAGTATAGTCTAGTTTCTTAAAACACCTCCTGTGAATTTGGCAGTGCTGGGTTTCATGCCAAGAAATGGGTTTGCTCTGACAAAGGGTTGCAGAAGGAAAGATGGTGCAAACGTCACACTAATGTCCAACAAGGCCAGTGCAGGTCAGAAACCTTGCTTCTGGTGTCTGAAGAAGACAGTATATTACAAAATAAAATCAGTAGCTATGTGGAGAAATACACAGTGTTGAGGAAAAATCAACACAACATTCATAGAGGGAAGTGATAGTTCACAAAAGTAACAGTTTAAGCTAGGCGTCAGTGAGGTTGTAAATAAGGGTAATCAGACAATACATGTGTGCTTGGACTCTCCGAAAGCTTTCAGAAACATACAGTTTAATAACAGTTACAAAATAGGAAACCAAGAGTAGGAATTAGTCACTCTTTGCCAAGGAGAAAGGCAACCAGGGGCACTCTGGGAGAAGTCCTGCACTCTGTGCAGGCCAAAATATGCAGAAGTGATCTGGAAACGAGAGTGAGCAGTGAGGGACCAAAGTCTGTTGGTGGTCCTGAGCTGATCAAGGTAGCAATGAGGAAAGCTGATTGCTAAGACTGGCAGAAAATTTGGTGTTTGGGTTGAGGAGATGGACAATAAATGACAAGAAACACAGTGGAATACTCACAGGAATAAATAACTTTGACTAATCATACCCATATCTGACAGGATCTAAGCACCCTGTTTCCAGTAAGAAAAGCAACCTTGGAATCACTGAGATTAATTCTCTGAAAACATCAGCTCAGTGCACACAGACCTAAAGGTAAACAGCGAGGAAGGAGAGATGAAGGAATAAGGAGGAAATGAGTAACTGATTTTAATGCCTGGGCTTTCTGTTCCTTACAAATTGTAGCAATAATCGCATTAAAGAATAGGAACTGTTCTGTATGGTGTGAAATGCCTTAATCTGCATTTGCCAGCAGTTATTACGTGGTAGTGTTTGAGGCCTCTGGGACATACTTATTTGCAATACAGCACAAAATTGGACAGTGCTGAAGCATTGGCTGGCAATCTTTAGTTTTTAGTGTTTTTGAATGGAAGTACTTACATTGTCTTACGCTGAGAAATTGGTTACATGCTACTGAAACCATGGACATTATCGTCCATGCCTCCAGAATTCATCTGCAGGCTGATCAGAAATACATATAACGACCATCAGCACAGATCCTCAAAAACATTTAGGAATATAAGTGCCATTGTGATCATCGGGAGTTAAGTACCTAAATGCTTTGTGAATCCAGTCATCTACAGCTGCCTTTTTATTCAGTGTCAATAAATCAACAGAACTGATAAAACGTGGATTAAGTTTTAAATAGCGATCTTTGGATGCTCTTGACATTCTTGTGCTAATTAACATATTGACATATCCAAGGCTTACATTCTCTAATGGACACTTGTATTTCATCTATGAAGATGAGATGTGAGCCCTGGGCTCTGCCAATGTGCTAACCAATGCATCACTGTCAAGAATATCCCAATATCAGAATCCAAGCTGAGATGAAGGTTACAGTCTGCTGATACTCATTCCTGGGCTCAGAGGAGAAAGTTGATGTTTGATGTAATCACCACCTCAGTGACACTTGACAGATCTCCACAGCTCTGCTCTTCAGTGAAGTTTACATCAATTGCTAGAGGTGCCATAAGCTTAAGAAGTCAGAATATTAGGAAAATAATTTAAAAATCTGTATCTGCTATCACCATTATCAGATCTTCTAATTAGCTAGGCAGAAAGGCCATGAAAGGGAACTACAGTTTCAGACAAATATGGTAGTAACCATGTTTTTAATTTCACATTCATTTCCCCTGAATGAAATCCCAGATTCCCATCATAAACTGGGATACCTCAGCCTTTTTTTCAACCCAAATGAGGACAATTGACAAAGCACTCAAAACATTTTATTTCTGTGTTCTCCAATAAGTTCAAATTAATTGGTTTCAATTCAGCTGAATAAGTAATTGTGTTTCCCATTTTGTGACATTACTGTGTGAAAATTTTATTTAGGGAGCTGACTGTCATAAATGTCTCTTGTAAACTAAGCCTTGCAGTGTTCTCCATGATGCCCCACATCACTGACTTCACAAGAAAAGACATATTTGCACTCTGGAAAATACAGCTGGATCCATAAAAGAGAACAGGGCCATAAATTTCAGCTCTATGCAGGAGCAGACTGATATGGTAGGTAATTTAATAATTTTTTTTCTTATAACTGATGCTGAGTGAGACATTTCTAATCTGCTCAGGAAAATAGAGGATTTCAGTTTCAACCAACCCAAATCTAAGGATTTAATTTGTAGTTTCCTGATGGGAAATTTGATTTTGTATTTTCAGTCAGAAAGTCATCCTTACAAAAAACACAAGAGCCCCTGTAGCGTGCCATGTATGTTGTGCTGTCATTGTCCCTCCTGTAGACTGCACAGTCATCGTTCTGCTCTTGAAGGGGAAGAAGACTCAGACTCAAATAAATGAAGCTAAGACATCGTCCCTTGAAAAAAAGAGTTGAACTGACTAATGCACAAGAAATGAACAGACTCTTGGATTGCTTTGTAGCTTATTTAAATGTGGCTTGTAGCAAACTACCATTTTGTCCATTTATGAACAGTTTATGAAGGAAATATATGACGATTGTCCTAAATCATAATTATATAGATAAGTAGATTTGACAGCAAAACGGTCAAAGAACTTCACAGCTAAGTATCTGCTGATTTCAGTGGGCTCCTTTAATGAATGAAGACCTCAAGCGGACAGGAAATTATAGGGGTTGCAGGACATTCTGCAAATTAAAAGTTCAGGAAATTGAGGAGTTAAAAGCAAAACAAAGCAAAACAAAGCAAAAACTTGGGGGTTAAAACCAGGTGAACAATTATTCAAAGACTTAGATACCTATAATGAACCAGGCTCTCAATCTAAGAACGCATTCAGTAGTCACAGTATGGTACGAGCTGCCAGCAGGCTGGTGGGTGAAATGATCTTATCTTACACATCTGTGCGTGCTCTCTCTGATGGAAGATCCAATTCAGCAGCTCCCTGAGAGAGGGCTTTAAGGGCAGCAGAGGCTTAAATAATTCCCCTCTCCTCTCCACTAGCAAGAACATTTCCTCCACCGTTGTGCTGAGAAGGAAGAGAAAAGTGGATGAGGAAAATGCATCACGGATGCAAGGCAGCACGTGCTGGTGTGGGGCTGGGAGCAAGTACCTGGGGACTGGGACTGGGTGGGACCTCCTCATATCAGGACCTCTGCTGTAGCCCTCCCCACGTGAAACTGCACCTTTGCTTCAGGCTCTGTGGTTTCAACTGGAGAACAGGCTGTGCTAGTGGAAGGCAAGGCTAACTGGCCAAGGAGAAGTTGTATTCAGAGGAGTGCTTTGTACAAAGAGCTTCTGAAAAGATATGGGTTGAAAGATATTCAGAACAGTCTCGTGATATCTCTGAGCATCTAACCTGTGATGAACTAATAAAAAAAAAAAAAGGGAAAATCTTTCATTTGCAACAAGCAATTAGATTAGCTACAATGAAGACAGAGGGAAGGTAAAGGCTTTGAAATAGAATTACAAGGCTGAAATAACTGAGCTTTTATCCCCAGAAAAGATATTGCATCAGAAGGGAACCTGAATGTGTGAAATGGGTCAAGCTTTATCTTGTTTGGAGCATAGCTTTGCTTGCAATGAGACAGAGAGCCAATTCTGATATCACACTTTTTCTAATGGCATAACGTCCCTAAACTCAGTGGTTTACTGTCTTGATTTACCACAAAAATGCACATAACAATGTTCAGCAAATTCAATTCTGCATTTATAGCAACTGCAGAAAGAGGCAAGACTGAGATGAAGACCTATGAATGCACTTGGAAAATCCAGCCCTGAATCAGGAGAAGAAATCTCGCCACCCTTTGTCAACAAGAAGAACACAGTGTGCAGTTCCCACCCTATCTACAGAGAATTCATTCATAAACATGTTCCTAAACTTCATTGGGAAAGAAGACTGCAAAATTTTTGTAGAGAAGGTGCCAATGGATATGATTTACCAAGACCTCAATTCAGTTATGTCATTCTAGTGAAATATAGCTCTTCTTCAGCCACAGCTTCCTACGCTGGATGTTATCTGTATGAAATAAGAGACGTGGGAGATCTCTGGAGTTTACAGCCCTAAGAGTGGCTGTAATGCCTCACTGTGAATGCCTTAGGGAAAAAATCTTTTAGAAAGATGCATAAACCCTCAGCTAAAATTAAATCAAAGTCAGTGTAAAACATCTGTATGCATGTATGTATTGACAGCTCTCAACACTTGTTTCTAATTTTTTGGCAAGTCAGTGTCCCATCTTATTTAACTGAATAAACAAATTATTAGTTTTCTGGGCAGACAGACAAGTGGGTGGAAAATAAATGACTTTTTGAATCATTTCCTCAGCGTAGCACTGTGCTTCAGCAAGCATCCTATTCATAGAAATCCCAAATAAGTAGCTTCAGATACAATACAACAAATAAAACTATTGCTTTTTCTGCATTTCATGAAAGTAATCCCATTATCTGTCAGACTGCAATATTAGAAGAGACAGGAATTCAAGTACAAAGTGAATATATCGCCCTGGAAGTTCAGTGAGACTTTGAATAAAGGAAAAGACAAAAGCATCCGACAAATGCTTTGAGGATCCTTTGCCAAGAAACAATTCTATGCAATCGTTCAACTGGAGCTGTAGTTGTGAGACTTCTATCCCTTTGCTTTGATCTCTTTTCTTGGGACACATGCAGGTAAGACATTTACTTACTTTGGAGTAATTTTCAGCCACCATGCAATCTACTTATTAGCCCACTTCTAGTTTGCCTGGGTTGTTAATTTGGATACAATAAGCTGGGCTAGAAAATACAAAAGAACTGTCAATAGCTGTCAGTAAATTTGTGCTCACAGAGATTGTTTCCAGCTGAATTAAACAGATTTAATCATAATATGCTCCTGTATGTTCAGTAAATGTACATCACTTCTAGAAGAGCTTCACCTTTCAGCAGCCGTAGGGCAGGAGCTACAACATTAATACTCACACCACACAGGGCTCCCAGGTGGTATGGAATACGCATTTTTTCACTCAAATGTCAAATATAAAGTAAACCCCTTAAGTAATTTATGATTATTTGTAGTTTCCTGCTAGCTGAATTCCCTCTCAAACTATCCCTGACCCTTACGCTGAAAGCTGGGTTGGAAGAAAAGGCAAGGATGTTCCCAATCATGAGCAGGTGCTGTACCATCACATAAATAGTAGCTTCCAAAAAGTCACACTTGAGTAGACTGAACAACAGAGATATAAAGTGTGTTTATACAGCCAAAAGATAGCTCTCCATTTCATTCCCAGATCCTGCTCCACTGATTGTCCATGCTGCCTAAAACGTGACTCCAAGGCTGAACCAACTATTTTCTTACCAAACAAAACCAGAGACCACTCTCAACAGTGAAGGAATGAGTAGGCTTCATCAAGTTTGCCTCCTTTAACCCAACACAGTCCTCCAACACTATTTGTGTGGATCTGACACCCTTATGTATTCTACAAATGCTCTTACACCACCACATCCCAAAGCATGTCCTACGTAGTCTTGGTGTCCCAATGTGAAAATACCATTCTGGAGGACTTCAGCCCAAACCTTCATGTATTTCAGACACCACGATCTGAGAAGA
Organism: Anarhynchus alexandrinus; assembly: GCA_008711295.1. Classification (NCBI taxonomy): domain Eukaryota; kingdom Metazoa; phylum Chordata; class Aves; order Charadriiformes; family Charadriidae; genus Anarhynchus; species Anarhynchus alexandrinus. Next base: position 6,427,774 of record VUYV01000018.1, read on the forward strand.
CACGTGACAAAGTATGGGAGTATTGGTCCATGAGTTGGGACCCAGAGGAGACCTGTATCAAGTGCTGTACAGCGTGGACGCACCAGCCAACCTGTGCAGGACAGGCTTGAACAGTGAGGGTGAGATCTTGTGAACCCTGGCAGTCAGAAACCACTTCCCAGACTGGGAGCAGTTAGCAGTGCAGATAACACTAGAAAAGCAAAAACTGTTCTTACAGATGCATAAGCAGCACATTATCAGCTATAAATACTGAATTGTCCCAAAACGGCTGCGCTTGTGTTAAAATTAAAACAACATCAGAAATTCTTGGCTGACGCATACCCTAATGCCAGTATTGGGGCTGTCTGATATGCAGCTGGAGCCAATTTATTCACTTCTTTACAGGCAAAAGAGTTAAAATCTTATACAATATGCACATCTTGTGGACTACATGAAGAACATCTGGGTCATCAGCTCCCACCTAACAAATCTGACAGGAAAGATAAGAACTTCAGTAGGCATTTATTTTGCAAAGCTATTGACAAGAAACATAAAGGAGAACAGTCATCCTCAGAAAAAGAACTGTTCTGGTGGGGTATTTGACACAGAAAAAAACCATCAGAGGAGCTTGAATTGTTAACATTTGTAACACACCATTTGTGCTGTCACACTGCAAGTCCTTTCTAGGAACTTGAGCAATGACTGAGAACAGGAGCATCCTTCACCCACCTTCTGTGAGGTTGAACTTTTAGTCTAATCCAGTCTGGTGTTCTGGGTGTGCCAAAATACAGATATCACACTAATGTGAAAAATGTTAGAGGAAGAAAGAGTAGAAATAATTAAATGCTTTGCCCTCCAAATGTGAAAAACATTCAGTCCCTTAGATAAAAAAAGAAATCAAGACATTTTTCAACAATAATAGTTCAGGCTGCTCTCTGTAATCTATAATACAAATGGACCATTTCAAGCGTGTTAAATGTGATGCAGGTAAAATTAGACCATGTACACGGCAGTATCTAAAACAATTTTCACACAGACTGAACCCAACACATCTGTAGAACTTCAGCCGCATCTGAAAACCGAGTACTGACTTCGTGGTTCTTTTTCAAACTCTCAGTAGTCAAATGGGAGGTTTTCTGTTAATGCTGGTAGGCTGAACTGTGAACACTCTCTGCCAATGTCTTACCACAGCTGTTTTCCTGCCATGAAAACCTTGCCTGAACTGGAGACTAAAAACTATCAAGTTACTGATACACAAAAAGACACCCTACATTTCCCATCTGAATAGCTCTAATTTGAGATTAAAGAACCAGAAAAGCTAGAAAATGTTACTGTGAAATCTCTGTGAGGGAGCTGAAAGATGAAACTACCGTTTTTGACAGTAACCTCTGTGTGTGTAAAGGCAATTTAAGGTGAACATTTTATCTGGGCTAGCACAGCAGGTGAAGGCAGTTCATCTCACTGCCCAAGCTATTCTTTCACTCAAAATGGTTATTAACAGTGTCCATTCAGTGTTTCATGAGGACAAAGCAACCCACAATTAAAAGCTATGAGCAAAAGTCTTCTGCTCTGAGAAATCACGTATCAACTTGTCCATGGAGTTCAAAGACTTACTTAGAGTTGCAGGAAATTTGCTCAGAGTTTCAGTACATGTCTCTCTGTCAGTGTTTCCAAAGCTGTAAACTTTAGTCTGGAACATGTAATTTCAGCAAATTAGGTTCACAAAACTGCAGGATTCTTGAGGGGTTGGGTTGACCCAACCGAGCCCTGAGAATGGATGCAGGTCGCAGCACTAGCTGTGGGATCCCTAAATGCCAAGCTTAGCAGCGATGGAGGCACAGCACTTCCAGAGAGACTTTCTCACCTGTAACCTCTTCACCTCTGAAAAATGCTGCTCCCCACCTTCTCCCCCAGGAAATGATTAGCAATGATAGCTAAATTTTGGAAATAAGCACAGCGGGCGAGGACCTGGACCTACAGAAACCAACAGTAAAATGCACACTGACTTCAGCAGAGTCAGGGTTTCACCCCTGTGGCATTGAGTGAAAAGCACTGTGTGATGACAGAAAATAAAGATGCTTCCGAGGCTTGTTTTATTCATCCGCAGCACACTGAAGGAGTGAACAAGTGGGAAGATGGGGAAGGTAAGCACGTGTTAGTATGGCAGGGCTCCCACTTCACCCCCAGGACCAGGGCGCAGAGCACCCACACAGCACCACGTCTGGCCATCCTTACGCTTCTTACCCTGGCTTTTCATCTTCTTCCCGTTCTTGGGCCTTGCACTCTCTGTTAACCTTCCCCAAGCCTCTGCACCTTCCCCAAACGCAGCAGCCATTGCTCCCGCCAGCCCATCAATAATAATTTCCCTCTCTTATCCTTCCTGTAGTTGGTTCAATAGAGTCATTAACATTTTCACTGGAGTTGGCCCAAATGGCCCTAATCAAGAGGAATTGGCACACTGGCAAACTCTCTGCAGATACCTGTCAGGGATGAAGTACTGCCACCTTCTGTGTAATAGATACCAGGATTTGAAAAACTACCCCTCTCCTCATCTCCCCCAAGTTCATTATTTATTAGAAATAGCAGAAAGGATTTAAGATTTTTAGATAAATGACACAGGTCCCACACCTGAAGCATGGTGAGAGATGCAGGATATGATGTATGTTCCTTTACGTAATACTTTTTTTTTTGGTTTAAAATGGGTTGGTGCTTCCTTTTAGGTGTAGGCATCATAGCTTATAAATAAAAAAGTAAACATCTGTTTGGTAATGGGTTATGCCCTGAGAGTTAAGTAACTTCTCTGAAAAAATGCAATTCTTATCAGACAAAGGAGCAGAAATATTTAATTCTGGAATTGCTGATGTTTACTAATGATTTATAGAAATACCAGCCTCAGCCAGATAAGGAACTCCTGTCATCCAGCAATTCCACCAGGCCGTTGGAGCGAAGCCCTGTGAAGTATGGTGGTGACTCACTGCCCTTTCACTGAAGAGAAAACAGACAATGAGGATGGACTGAAAGACAACTGATATCTAACCCATCCCTCTGCAAGACAATTGTTAACCTTAGGTGTGTTAGCTTCGGCAGAAATGCTTGCTCAGGGCAGCAATGCATATTGTCTGAGGGATCCAAAGAAACAAATAGGAATTAAGTGCTGTTATACAGTGAACAGAATGAAGTCATAAATAAAACTCTTAACCACTCTGGAAATAAAGATTCTTCTCCTTAAAAAAAGCCAAACAAACGAATACCTGTAAAACATTATCACAATCCACAGTCTGTCAAAGCTCTCATGCTGTCGTACTGCACCATGAGTCTCTTTGCCAGGTTTTGTGCCCAGTGACATCCCCTCTCTCTGTGTTTCAGTGACTCCATTTCAGCTCGTTGAGTGCTTCTGCTCCTAATTACAAGTGCAGTTGTAGTCTCTCTGGACAGGTTTTAAAGTGTATAGATGTGACTGATGTGAGACAGTATTTGAAATGACATGTGAAATGAGAAGCATGCTTCTTAATAGCTGTTTATTTCTCCTTGGAAATGCTGAATTCACTTGTGCCCATGCTGACAATGATTTGTGCTTATGAAGATTTATAACTGAGTCATAGCTAGTCTGGAATAGCCTGAGTATCCCACAGCAAGTGTGTGACAGGAACGTGTTCAGGACTAAAGAGGATTGGACTGGGAGCAGTAAGACCTTTCATGCTGACATAATAATACCTTGACATTTTATTGCTCTTTCTGCTATGTCTACCATTGCACCTGGGACACTGCTGCACTATCTGTACTGAAGTTGGTCAATACCTTATTCCATAGGTGAGGTCAGTGAGACTACTTGTGATGTAAGATGCTACCCCCTGTAAGTGATGGCACTGTGGTCCCTAATGAGCTTAAATTATTTAAAGAGTGCTCAAATGACAAGTGTGGAGACTACAGTACCAGACAGGGATAATAAGTTAGATTGTGTGTGAAGGTAAATCTTTTTCTGCCTGTATAAAGCAAAAACTTTTATGGAGGGAGCTCAAACTATGAATTATCCAACTGCCTTTTGTATCAGATGTGCAATTACTCCTTCCTCTTTCCTCACTTTTGCAGAGTGATGTTTTTCACAGGACAATCTATACAATGAACAGCCTGGGTATTTTTGGAAGGAACCTTTCCTTTTTCATTAACCAAACAGGATAAAAATCACAGCAGGCACTATAGTACGTTTTTCCTTAGGAACGTGTGAATTGAGATTAGTCAACAATTAAGTTATCTGGTATTGATTTTACATGCACTATTAACTGACTAACTCCCGGTTAGCAGAAACTCTTGACACCATGAGAGGTAGAGTCTTTAGCTTAATGTTGTTTTTTACAAAGGTAAAGAGTGAAACATTATCTGTGGCAATTTTCACAAAAAATGTTCTCATTCTTTTTTTACCCGTCTCAAAAAAAATACATGAACATCTTCCTTCCACAAATAGTTGTTTGGCAGAAATTATTTTGCACTTAGCTGAGGAAACCTAATCCCTGCATTTTCAGGTAAGTAAATAGTAGGTTAAGTTTGAAAAGAAGAATGCTTAGCTCTAACTTTCACTCATTTCTCGGTGACTGTTGCCAGAATATGGTAAAGATGGTTCCTTTGTTGTGCGGGGGATTATGATTTCTCATTTAGATCAATGAGATTTGGAAGCGCTTAACATCTTGCAGAACAAAGCAAAAAATGTCCCCTTTAAAAGCCTGTACTAAATACTATCCATGGGTAAATCAAAAGTCAATCACCTTTTTTGATCCAAAAAAAATAAGCACGCCAGTATTCCACCTCAGCTGGAAGGCAACCAGCGCTGCAGACAGGCCCTGCTCGGAGAGGAGGCCATCTCGCAGGCCCTGCAGAACCCAACGGGAACAGCCACGTGCAAAGAGCGAAGACCACCTGACTCCTGGAGCTTCAGAAGGGGAAGAGGATGGAGGGATTGGCACAGAGAGCAACAACAACACGGGTGCTGGGGTGAAGGGCGAAGCACAGGCCACTGGTAGCCTGGGAATAAAAGTTCCTTTGCTCCCAGCAGCAAAGTTGGGTTACAACTTCAGGCTCAACAGCCTAAAGACACCAAGCGCTCATTCTGAGCGCGCGCTCTGAGTGCACTGTCAGCCCAGCCCACGGCGGGCTGGAAACTCACCTGCAGAGAACTCTTTCTCAAAGCTCTGCCAGGTCTTCCGTGCCAGGTTTCCCCTGCTATGAACTTTGGTGTAACACAGACTCTTCTGTTTTGTCTACACTTTATCTCCACTTCACTTGAGTGTAATTTGATTGGGATCAGAAAGCTGTATTACAGTTGGAGCCTGATACAATCTCAAGCCTTGTATCTCTCACTGATTTAGCTCTCTTCCCCACTAGGGTCTCTGCAGTGAATGAGGCTGTTTGTATCACAACTGCTTTAAGCTGCAAAAAGTGGGGGGCAGCTGTCAAAAGGGAGGTCCTGCCTGCCCTCAGCTGGGTCATGCGTTTTCCATGTCCGCCTTTGTGCTCCCATGAGCCCCATGAACTGGGGCAGCCTCAAGAAGTGGGTCCAGCTGACAACAGGACCAGGAAGAAATGAAGAAATAGGGTTTTTTTTTAATCCAGGTAAGTAGCTCCCAGCCATTGCCAGAGAAGGCCAATGGAGCTGGAGACACTTCAGCGGATAAACAGCATGCTGTGGGACGATGGACCAGACCCTCTTCCCCCACCGGGTGCTGCAGTGGGGTGAAGGATCTGGCCCAGTGAGGTAGTGCACATTGCATTGGAGCTTGCTTCGTGCTACAAAACATGGGGAAGGATCTTTCAGCAAACCATGCCAGTTCTCAGTGGGTGCTGGAGCTACCAGGTACTCTGTAAGAGGCAAATCGTAAGCCAGGAAACATCTGCCTCCTGTGCTGAGGGTAGGTTGGGACAGCATGAGGAGTGCACAGTGAGCCCTGAGGTTGGCAGTGCTGTTGGGCTCTGCCTCCTGACCCCTCTAACAGAGGAGGAGTGCCAGAAAGTCTAGAGAAGGAAAAGATGCTCCTGCTTTCTGAGCTGTAGGAAAGCCGCCGACACCTAACCTGATGCGTGACAACGTATTCTCTCCTCTCACCCCAGCACTGCCTTGCCTTCTCCATCCCATGACCCTCGGTTTGGGGGTGGAAGTTGACAAGCGAGACACCATGGGTGAGCTAGGGCACAGGCAGGCAGGCGACTCGGGGAGGGGGGGCAGCAGGGCAGGCAGCTGCTACTTCATGCTGAAGATGGAGAGGACACCCCCACCCCTGCACCACCCACTAGAGAAATCATATTTCCACCAGGGGAAATCATATTATCTTCAGTGCCTTGTGTGCTCTGGCTCTGGCTGCAAGGCTCTTTCCTCCCAGTCCCCACGATGGTGGTGAGGGAAAGGCATCGCTGCAGTGTCCTGTCCAACCGTGCAACAACGGATGGCCGCCTTCAGCTTCTCTCCAGTCTCTAAGCCCGGGATGTTCCTTGAAGTTTCTTTTCCAGCAGCAATTATTCCTCTGATAAAAAGCAGGTTTTTTAACGGCAGCCTTTTTCACTCCATCGGCTTTAAAGCAGGGCCATAAATCATACTAAATGCCTCTACATTATGTAAATTGGATCCTTTGCAGAACATTTTTCATTCAGTATAAACAGAGCAATTACGCTCTTTGACGTTTGCCCAAAATTGCTATTTCTTTTGCCCTTTCCAAAGGGGAACTTTTCATCTGTGTCATCTTTTCTCTTGTGCTATGCATTAGGTGAGAATGTGTTGCAAATGCTTTATCCCAATGCCCCTCTTAAAAAAACCTGCTATGTGTCTAGCCCTCCTTCCGATGTGTGTCACACTGGTTCACTCAATCTCCTTTGCTGTTTGTGCATTCCCTTCGTGTATTAGGTGATACTTTCCCTTCAAGTTTCTTTCTCCCTTTTATGAACATTTTTTATGCTTTGATACAGGGCACTTAAAAAGTGTCCTCTTTCACCATGTCATGGCCAAACTTCTCAAGCAGCTTCTTTTGTGTCAGTTCACGCATCGTTTTGCCAAAGCTTCTCTAGGTTTCTATACTGTTCATCCTAGGGATGTCCTTGACACAAAGATTTGGGTACTAGAGCACTTCTGCTTCTCTGCAGCACTGATGTCGCATTATGTGCCGGCTTTGTACTTTGCACCAGAGTTACCTATAACAATGAGGTTTTGAATCTAAAAATCCAAGAGAGGCTGAATAAAATAAGGACAATGAAAGTAGCAGTTCCAGAATATGGCTTTTAGAGAAAGGCATGGAAACCTCAAAAATACAGCAGCGCTCAAGTTTTCCTAAGGTATCTAGAGAAAAATGAAAATAAACAGACAGAGACAGATATTCTCAGTAATACATTTCTTTTATCTGGTTAATGAGCTAATTAATTACTGGGACTTAAAATCAGTTTTGTGTGCCATTTGTATAAACTTAAGATGTAAGCTAAGGGATGTCTGGCTTTGAACGTCCAAGATGATTGCTGAGTTGCTTGAAGTCTAAGCTACAGCACAGTTAATAAACTCCAACATACTCTTCTGTTAAAAGATTAATTTTGGTGTGGTTAAAGTCAGACAGAACTTCTTTATTACTGTAACTATTTCAGATAGAAAAATCCATGATGACAGTTTGCTTCTCTATATCATTTATTTTCCTAATTGTTTTCTCACAGTGCTTCTTTAGTAACAGAGACACATGGAGTGAGTCACCCTGAAAAAGCGCTCTTTCAGGTAGCAGCATTTTTCAGACTGAAGTCCCTACAGGTACTGCTAGAAACTCAGTTGTTTTCATCCCTACAGGTACTGCTAGAAACTCACTGTTGATTTCATCTCTACAGGTGTCATCTTTCCTTCTCCTTCTGTCAGTGTTTTCAAACAAAAAAATCAAGTAATCCTTCTGCAGCCATAGGTTTTTAGTCAGATTTATCTGCAATGCTGTAAACTCTTCTGCACAGCTGAAGCTAAAGCAGTGAAGTGTGTCAGTTTTTCTCTTGGTCAGCATCTACAGAGCTTCTTTAGTTGGTACAGACTGTTTTCTAAAGAATACTCTTTATATTCTTGGTAGGAAGCTTGCCACTATACTATTATTTGAATATTTCCAGTGTCAGATTAATTGACCACACTGACTCTGCAGAATTTACCAGAGAGTATATTTTTGCTGCTACACCTAATATTTTTTTTCTCTCTCTCTCTTTTCTTTTCTTTTCTAGCTAATTAATGTACCAATGGCTGGATGATATATTCACTTTGTCAATCAACATCACAGCTCTTGATGAAAGCGTTGGTATCTCTGCAAAATCAGGGCTGTGCTGAAGGAGGTTTTGTTCACTTCATTATAGCCGGCTGTTGAAATCTCAGCTGGCTTCCAAACCAACTGCACTTCCAGCAAACCCCATTTTTTGCTTCCACCTCACCAGCCCCCCCCCAAGCTGTATTATCTGTTTTTGAGGCAATGAGCCTCTTCTTCTTAATGTTTTACCAGCTAATTCTTTATCTTTAACCAATCCATCAAACATCCCATGACTTTGTTCTTGGAAATAACTGATGTTCATTCAGTAACACACTGCTGTGACCAACTGTCCACAAACAACCCATGAAACATATTGGGTATTTTCCATGTAGTGGGTATGGCAGATTGATGACATGCTTAAAGTAATTAGGATCAAGATCATATTGTTTTCTTATAGATTGTCCCATTTGTATGTTCTTTCCTTTCTGTGATGACCTAGGACAATTTTCTTTACAGTTGTCTTCCCAGTTGAGGTCTCAGCTTCCAAACACAGTCCAAGTCCCATAATAAGTGGAGGTGAGGGGCAGGATTTTTCCTCAAGCCTCTGGCAGCTCCAGTCAAGGAGTCTGGCTGGAAATATTCTCCAAATTTTCAATTGCTCTCCTTCAAAATGAAAATTACTTGCCTCCTTACAGCAAAGCTACAGCTTTACAGCCACTGACCGCTTCCATGTGCGTGACCCTGTCTCTGCTTTGCCTTTGGACTTCAGGGTTTTACCTGATGAGTTTTCTGCAGCCTCAGAAGAAGAGTAAGAAAGGAAAAATCTATGGACTTTATACCCCTCTGCAGCCTCAGCTCACAAACTAAGAAACCATCTTCTGTGAGGTGTCACTGTTTACTGTCTCCAGTAACAGAAAATGCCTTATGACCAAAATCGTAAAAAGTGTTTATTTAAATATTCAAACTGGTGACGGTACCTTCATTCCCTGTTAGAGAAGTTTTAGTGTATCCTTTATTTTATTTGAACACACTGTAGGCAAATCATCCTTGTTTGCCTCCATGGCAACCCCTTCTCACTCTCCTTTTCAGCCCTTAGCCGGGGGGAAACCTTCCTTTCCTTTGGGCCTCCATAAAGCTCACTGCCAGCCCTGGACGCCGCTTCGACACCATTCCTGAGCCCTCCTGATTCATTCACGGCCCCACATGGCACCTGTAACACAGTGTCCCCGCTGCTCATGGGCTTTGGATGCAGAAGAGGGGAGAAGTCATAGAATCATAGAATGGTTTAGGTTGGAAAGGACCTTGAAGATCATCGAGTTCCAACCACCCTGCCACAGGCAGGGACACCTCCCACTAGACCAGGTTGCCCAAGGCCACGTCCAGCCTGGCCTTGAACACCTCCAGGGATGGGGCCTCAACAACCTCTTGGGGCAACCTGTGCTGGTGCCTTACCACCCTCAAAGTGAAAAACTTCTTCCTAATGTTCAATCTAAACCTGCCCTCTTCCAGTTTGAAGCCATTCCCCCTCGTCCTATCACTCCATGCCCTAGTAAAAAGTCCTTCCCCAGCTCTCCTGTAGCCCCCCTTTAGGTGCTGGAAGGCCGCAATAAGATCTCCCTGGAGCCTTCTCTTCTCCAGGCTGAAAGTCCTGACTTGTTTGCAGTAAACCATTACCTGCCTTTGCCGCACGGGGTCTAACGATGCAGTGACTGCACTCAGCAATGCCGCAGGACATCAGAGATGGTATCTGTCTTGCTAAAAGCAGTGATGTTAATTTTACAGCACTCTATTATGCAGGAAAAAAGGGATAAATATCTGGTCACATAAGTTTGCTCTGTAAGACACACTCCAACCCAAATGCTGAGGACAGGCAGAGAGTCTTCACTCTCTCACGAGTGTGGGCTTGACCATGCTTTCGGCTGGATGATTTGAGAGGAAAGGGCAGCTCATCCCTGTGGAGCAGGTGGAAAGGCAGTTAGAAAATCGAGTAATAAAAAGATTTTCCGTGGGGCTCGCTCTGCACTGGTGCCGTGTGGGAAATCTGTGACATGCCACAGAGCCAGCATCTACACTGGGATGAGGACTGTCAACTTTATTTCCCATGCTTGCCTTATAGTTCATGCCTATTTCTAAAGTTTTGGCCACCAGCAATGATCCCTAGTGTTGGTGTAAGCCAGATCTCCAGGGAGCACAATTTTTTCAGAAGAAGAAAACTGCACCAAGTTTTCTCAAATGGAAATGACACCTCTTTAATCCATCCTTTTGCCGGAGCGCTGGGCAAGGGCTGTCTAGTGAGGTCTGAAATCCCACCCTAGACAAAGCCTCTGGCAGCAGGCAGGAAGCATGGGGGTTTCGTGCCTAAAATTTAGACAGTCTGGATATCCTCTAAACTGTAGAAGTATTTAATCTCGACTCATTACTGTGAGTGATCTGGGAATATTTTGAGGAATAAAAGCAGTGATTTAGCTTTCATTTATTTTCATAACAATATTTATCACTTATAGTAACTAGGACAGCTTCCTGAAACTTGGGAAAGCCTTAATGAATTCTTACCTAATTTAATGAAGCACCGTGGATCCCATATTGCATTTCAAACACTTGGAGTGCGCTAGTCATTACTCACCTGCCTCCAACTTTTAATCAACAGCTCTGGGAGGCAGAAAAATGAAAAATACAACTACTGAAATATACTCAGAGAAAACATTTGCTACTGCTTACAGAAATTAAATATGTTTGTAGAAAATGGAATGATTCCCTAAATGCTTCGCAACAGGGGCAAATTTACTACCAGTTTTATTTGTAATGATTCATTCGGCAAATAATAGAAGTAAGCACTTGATGATAAAAAATTACTGTTATTTAGAAATATGATTTTGACATTGATACAAAGACAGTCTTGCTAGAATGGCTTGACTATTTTGCATTTGAAGTGGAGGAAGATAATTGGAGACCAAGATCTCATGGGTATATGATGTAGTGATTACATCATACGTTGAGAATGGGGAGCTTACTACAAAGGTTTGTGAAAAGAACCTTGCAAGCTGAAATCACAGATCAAAGCCAGCAAACACGCATGCTTCATAGCATAACATGACCTCAAAATCCCATGTAAAATTAATGATACCCTCCCAAACGGCTCAACACCACTAAGTCTTATTAATGCTGTGTATAACAAGGATGTGTATGTTAACTAAATACCATTTATTTTCTTCCTTTCTTTCTCATTCCCAGATGCAGGACAGTAAATACGGAAATAAAATCTCAGCACAAATCAGAGGCAGGTGCAGTTTCTTGTTTGAGGTTCTGAATATTTAAATTTCTTTTCTGAAGTGCTTCTTTGCCAACTCTATTAAATGTAAATGAGCCCAACGACGTTCATGTGGAAAAAGGTACGAGTGAAGTTTGCTGACGGATATATTGTGACAGTCTGAAATAATGTTGGATAGTTCAAAAAGTCATTAGTGTCCTCTGGGAAATCCTTTCAGTGCAGAGTGGGACTGGCTGTACTGACCTTTGTGGAAACTTATGTCATGTTAACTTCTGACAGGAGAATACATAGACGGCCATGGCTGTTGACATGTAAGGGCATACAGAAGAATGAACTTCAAAACACTTCAATAGACAGAAATTCGATCTGTACAATTCCCCGTCAAAACTCTCTGTTCCATGCTTCTTTTCTGTCCTTTTTTTCCCCCACTTAAATCCTCAGCAAATTGTACTGACTGCCCCAGAAGCACCCTTTGTCTGGGCTCTCTGTGATTAAACATGTTTTGAAGTGCCAGCCACTTACTATAGTCGTGCTGGTAAGTGAGGACATTCTGAATAGGTAGAGTAAGGCAGAGCTAAATTTTCACTACCCCCTCACAACAGAGATCAGCTGGCTCTTGGTTTTGTGCTAGACTTCACCACTTTAGTGAAACATCACTTTGGGCTGTTTTCTGACATATCTTCTTCCTTCAGCGAGGGTGTTTATATTTTAGTTACAAGGGAGTAATCTTTTTTTGCAAAGTTTGTGTCTGCTGTAGCTTTGCTCTTCTAAGAGCAATCACCTTCAAGGGAGGGATAAGTACTTTCTTACTATTTTATAGTCACTTTTAATATTGGTTAGGTCTTAATGGAGTTGGCCACAAAGAAGATAATGCTTTTAGGTCTACAGGAGGAGTATGCAGATGCCTTGGGCCACCTTTCCCCCCACAGGGGTTTGCAGCCCAACCCTGTGTAGGCGAGGGGCCACGGCTCAGGTCCCGGGGAAAATACTGGGAGAGGGCTTTGAACAGCCAGGCAAGCCCAGGGGTGAGGGAGCTGCACCACCAGGGCGATGGGAGAGAGGTGATGCTGTACCTCCATTGGACAGCCAGACACTCCCCACACTCATGGTCAGCAAGGCTCCCCGGCCGCACCACTGAGCTCTTGCATTGGTGCTGTGGTCCCCGCACCTACCCCTGGGCTGATCTCTCTGCCAGCTGTGCTGCAGCTGCTCTGACAAACCTGTGGCTGCTCCTGGGCATGTTAACATTTTGATGAGATTTCGGTCCGTTTGCTGTTATTGGCCTGCACTGGGGCAAGCCAGGGCTGTGATGAGGCAGCTGCGTGCGACATGAGGAGACAGAGTTCTCCTCTACCCTGACCATTAATAACATTTTGGCTTTTCACTCCTTACTTAGGATGTGCCAAGCTTCATTTGTTGATGTCTCTTGAATAATCCTCCTCTGAAGCCAGTTTATGAAGAGGCCATCCTTAAGGTGGGTAACTATTATGAGTTACTGCTTTAGCATGAAACACTAAAGGAGTATCAACAGGGATGGTATATGACTGGACGTGAAACGCATGGAGGGCTTGATATGGAGCCCATGAAAGGCTCTGAATCACATACAAATAGGGTTTACAAATCCACACCGCCTGAATTTTGGTGTTTGTACATCTTCCAGAGAAATGTTAAAAGACATTTTCCAAGTTAGCGTACCAAGAATATACAGATATGTACCCAGTCTTCTGACAGGCTGTCTCTTCAGACTTGTGTAAATGTGTCAATGCTTATATATATTTAAGACACATGTATACCACCAATTAAGCTCTCCGTGGATGTACCAACACACGTCCAGGAGCAGACTAAATGCATTATGTCCACGATGAGCTGGAAAAAATCCTCCCTCTCTCTCTCAGCAGTGTCTGTTAGCCTGAGCACTGCAACATGCTAATGGAGCGAGAGAGGTAATTAAGAGCAGGGGTCTGTGCACACTCCACAGTGCGACCTGCTCCCATTACTGCTGTAAATTCTCATAAGAATGAGCTTCAGCATTAAAGCAGGATAAAAATTCAGAAGAAATTGCAGAAAATAACATACAGAATCTAGCAAAGAACTGCTTACCAAAGAATACCCTTTTCATCAAAGCTTTCCTATCAGTCTCTAGAATGCCACAGAAACTATTAAGCTTTGTAAGACTTACTCAGTCTGCCGAAGCAACTAGGAAACATCTTCCAGACTTTGAGGTGTTCTTATACTAATCAGGGAATTCTCTATCCTCTTCGTTATATTGTCAGATTTTATTTTATTTTTTTGGATGCAGTTCTCCAGCAGGATGTAGGGTCTAGGCAGGTTATTACAGAATTAAAGCCAGTTTCAATTTGCAGCTTTAGAGGAGCAGTTCTTCATACCGTGCAGTGAAACACTCAGGAATTTAGCCTGAGAGAGGGAGAAATGCAAGTAAAAGGGAGGCTGACATTTATGAGCTTGCATACATCTTTGTATTTCAGTCTACATATGCAAAAGTTACTCTGCAACTGACTGGTTTTGCATCTGAGCAGAGAAGGGAGCGATACAACAACAACAAAAAAAGACTAATTCAGAAGATGACACGACCACTTAAATTCAGTTTTAAATTCATGCCTATTTTTGGAACTGTAAGACATGGACACTTCAAATGTAAATCACTGCCACTTGAACACAGCTTGCAAGAAACATTTCTGAGCAATTGGCTCTGTTTCTGTCTCAAAGAGTGCTTTTTGATTTTCTTTTTGATTATGAGGTTTCTTACTCTATTCATTCACCATGTAATATAGTTGATTTTTCAATCTTTGTGAAAAGATACAGATTTTGCAGGATTTTCCTACTCCTCCATGACGTTTGAAAGGCTTCTTATTTACCAAATCTGTTTTGGTGTTATGATTTGAAAGTGTTCATTACATATTCATAGCAATATTGATAGACTAGTTTGTCGTATGTTATTACCTCATGTTTTTCTGTGTGCAGAGCTGGTTCTGGGAGGTATTTCCTAAGTAACACTGTTAGCTTGTCCTTTCAGTTTGAAGACCTTTGCATAACGTTAGCATATAATCAGGGGGGAAAGCGTGGGTCTGTATATTTCTGTCACATATTACAGTATGCTGCTTTCCTCCAAAACACCCTCAGGGAGGAGTCTTATTTCCAATCTGTAACTGCATAGGCTTTTACAAGGTACTGACATCGGGCTGTAACATCAAGCAGAGGCAGAGAGAGGGACACCTGCAGATATGATGCATGGGAGTCTTGATTTGTACACGCAGTCTGTGTCTATGCCTATGCTTACAAATCAAACTAGTGTGAAAAGGCCTGAGTCCACAGCATCAGACACTTTTGGAGGATGCTCCAAAATGGGACAGTGCTACCCAAAATGCCAGCTGTAGTAGGTGGCCTTGATCCATGCTGGCTCTCAAATGGTGCCTGGGGGGCGTTGGGTACTGGCTGGCCCAGACCAGAACCTGGGACCCTTCTAACAATTTGCTGGTAGGGGTGAACAGGAGTCTCTGTCTGCAGAGCTCCCTGGTACTGCTTTAATTTGCAGGCAAAACCACACAAATGTGGAAAAAGAAACTCTCTTACGAGTTGTGTCCCAAATCCCACATCACGAACACCACATCTGAATCTGTCCCAGCGGTACTGGTACCCAAGGCTATCTCTGATCTTGGAAAGTAGCTAAATAACAAGAATGGGAATCGGTAAGAACAGCATGATGCTGTTACGACTTTGGGGCCAGAGTGTGCATCTCTGGAGCTGTTGCACCTCATAGTCATTTGCTCTAATGAGCCTTTCCACTGTTCTCGTCATGTAAAGCTGCCTTAAGCTGCTTAAAAGTTACTTGGTATTGGGATACTTTTTGGACTTCATCCAAATGCGCAAAAGTACAATTTCTAATTCTTAAGCCTGGCAGAAGTCCGGCTTCTTGAAACCGGCAGGGCAATGTGAAATGCTTTTAACGTCAGTGAGCGCCAGGCTGAATGACTTTGTTTTGCCATTAACTCCCTGGGCACAAACTCAGACCATATTGTGTTTAATTTAAAGTCACAGAACCCTCATAGGAATCATTAAATAATTTCTTTAAATTGAGCTCTAAACAAAACATAATTTGTTATAGTGCTACAAGCAATAACTATTTCCAGGGAAATTACTTTAATGAAAATATTTCTCTTATTTCTCTTATTGTTCATACTATTTTTTTTTATTATTGACATCCTCCTGTGGATTTGCTGACACCAGCACAGTTGTGCATAGCTGATATATGGCTGTTTCTTCTGGGATTGATTTGTCAGTTTTATCCCATCTCTTAAATTGCAATGAAACAATAAAATTAAGCAGAAACTAGCTATTACACCTACAAATTCAAAGATGACAGCTCATTATGGAAATGATGGCAAAGAGCTGAAAAAGCAGAGACCTTCCTACATCCCAAAGCTGAGTTAACTTGGATGAGAGGATGGGATTGTATGAGTGTAGGGAACTTTTGCACTTTAACAGCTTTTCCATGGATAAATCGTCAAACCTCTATTTTCACCCTGCCCCAGAGAGTGCAGCACACACTTTCAGTCTGATGTGATGAAACACCACCTGACAGGCTACCACATAGCCCCAGCATCACTTCGGGTACTTTGACTATTTCAGAGCTCTGTGCCATTTGCCCTCAGATGCAGGGATTGTTCCTTGGTCTTATCTTTCCTGGTGTAGACATGTCCAAGGGGGTCCATGAGGCAGGTGGTCCTGGATCACGGACATTTCCCAGGAAGTAAGAATGCTGTCCACAGTTAAATTGCATGGCTGTGTTTTAAGCATGTTTTCTTTATCGTTATAAAAGTTACGGCAATAATACGCTTGGCAGGTTTCTCATTTACCATAAAAAGTGTAATTTTAAATGCCAGCATTAGTTGGGAAACAAGACCCATCATTAAAATATTGTATGATAGACTAATCTGGGAACTAGGACTGACCGGCATGTTCCTGGTGGTGGTGGGGAAGCTCTCTGCAGAAGCTGACTTTCACCTTATAAAATGCTATAGACTCCATATAGCCATGCAGACATGTACAAAGCTTACACTGAAGCAGAACAGTTCATATCCAGGTTACTGTAGCATACAGTAAACAAAACCAAAGCAAACCTCTGTTTGACCTAAGATGCTTCTTCTAGGCAGGCTGGTGGAATAGTGCTAACTGTCTGTAAGAATGGGCCATTTGGAGCTTCCAAAGCTTGTCAAACTATACTGAAAAGACCCAGGCACTTTATCATATGCAGTAAGAATCAAAAATAAAACAAGCTGTGGTGTCTAGCAGCTGGGATGTCACAGATAAGTAAAAACAACTGAACTGAAATTGTAACTATTGACATAAGAGACATAATAACTGCCTTAGGACAGATGGTGAACACAGACTGGCATAGTTTTACTGAGGTGAGTGATTTTGTGCTGATTTATCCCAACTCATGTGCTGATCCTGAAGCGTTACCGTGACTGAACGGGGGGGGAGGGTGGTGGCTGCAAGTCATGTAAAACTAGAAGTAGCAGCAAGACACTTTGTGGTAGCGTGCCGGTTCATCAGGAGTGGTGTAAAGGCTTAGCTTTCTCTTTGAAGTTTCTTGATGCTTCCATGAAAGACTGTTTTCATCAGGATTTTCAGTGCAAATGAGACAGCTGTACTGGGAAATGACATCTGAGCTGTCCATTGGGGCACTGGGCACCATTTCTGCCTCACAGAATCACGGAATTTTCAGAGTTGGAAGGGACCTCTAGAGAACATCTAGTCCAACTCCCCTGCCAAAGCAGGATTGCCCAGAGCACATTACTCAGGACTGCATCCAGGCGGGTCTTGAAAATCTCCAGAGAAGGGGACTCCACAACCTCCCTGGGCAGCCTGTGCCAGTGCTCTGTCACCCGAACTGTAAAGAAGTTTTTCCGTGTGTTGGAACGGAACTTCCTATGTTCCAACTTGTGCCCGTTGCCCCTCATCCTGTCACTGGGAACCACTGAGAAGAGTCTGGCTCCATCCTCCTTCAACCCACCCTTTAGATATTTGTAAGCAGTAATACGGTCTCCCCTCAGCCTTCTCTTCTCCAGGCTAAAGAGTCCCAGCTCTCTCAGCCTTTCCTCATAAGGGAGATGCTCCAATCCCTCAATCATCTTGGTTGCCCTACGCTGGACTCTCTCCAGCAGTTCCCTGTCCCTCTTGAACTGGGGAGCCCAAAACTGGACATACCTGAATCTTTACAAACTGGATCTTGAGTCCCAAACCTGTTTTCATTTGTATTGTTCTAAATCACAGGCAACACAACTGGCATAAATGGAGCTACAGTGTTGTAAACTGGTACAAGCTGATGTCTGCCTGACAGCCAGCACACGGTGGGCACAAGCAAGCAGAATAATTGCTTTCATTGAATATAGCTTTGAACAGTACTCGAAGTACTGGAGCAACCCTGAGTAGCTGAAAGGCAGGTGGCTGGTGGTGAGAGAGGGCACAGGGGTTTTAATCTTCGGCAGGGACGAGGTGCCTGTCACCCGCTCCCCGGGTGGCTTTGCCACCTCCCTGGCTCAGCTGCATGCAGCTACTGCCTGTGCTGCCTCCTGCCCGCCCAGCCCGCGACGGCACGGCACTGACACCTGCACCCATCTCTGCAGACAGCCGCTGAGAAAAATTAAGGGGATGTGACCTGAAGTTCACTTCTGAAGAAGGAAGGAGCCAAGTTGAATCACGCTGATGGGCAGGCAGCTGGGGCGGCTCGCACCAGCACAGCCAAGCTGCGGGGCATCGGCAGCTGCTGTCCTACAACCCCTCTCCTTCAGTTTTCTTTTTTTTTTTTTTTTTTTTCAAAAAATACTCTTAGTGTGTGTTATTTTGAGCCAAGATAATTTTCCTTGTGTAATTCACATTGCAGCATCACAAACATGCGGACTGCCTTAATTGAAAGGGCAGCAAATTACTCCGTAGTAGCAGACCTAAATGGTCAGCGATGAGAACCTCTTCAGCCAGGAGACAGGACCTCAGGAAAAATGGAAATATATCCATCAGTCTGCATATTTTTGCAACTGAAGAGGAAAATTCTCACTTCTGTTTTCCCATTGGTGTCACTTTAGCATCAGATAATTATGCCTGACTGCTGTTCATGATAGGTTGGGAGGAAAATTAAGGTTTTCACAGGCAGAATGTCTCCCACTTATCAAATTTAAGATCTGGCTTTCCAGTCATTTCATACATCTTATGTGTATAGAGATATATATACTCATGCATGTATAGATACAAATATATGTATATACACACATATATATGCACACATACTCACACAGACAGAATTCTAGTAGTAGCCAGAGATACTTATCACATATATGGAATTTTCTGTTCAGTCCCATTGTCTGTGAAATATTCTTGATTTTTTCCCCTTTCAAATATCTTGAAAAGAACTTCTTCTTTTGGGCAGAATTGGCACTGTAAGTTAATTCTGTATCCTTTTCCCTCCAGATATTTTGGATCATCTACTTAGAATGAGAAATTAAATGTCAGTATAATTAACATTTTTAAAATTCAATCAACTTTACTGCCAATTAAAGAAAATACCAAACAATTTAAACATGATGGTGAGACCAAGTAACATGAAGTAGCAAAATATCAGACTGCCCCACTCTTCTCCCAGTTTATTGTCCTTTCCAGCTGCTCCCCTCTTACTTTTTTCTCTCAGCAGTGAAGTGGTACCCATATTGCTGGTGCTTACATAGCCCTGCAGAAGCTTTTTGTAGTCTCAGCATCTTTGCTGCACCAACCCAGCTTTCCTTCAATGAATTGAATTACTATGCTGATCGTTCAGTACAGAAAAAAAAAAAACCACAAGTCCCACAGGAAGAATGGATAAGGCAAGTTATTTGCTTTTTGGGAACAGACATTCTGTCCCTAAAAAAAAATCTGATGACCTCTAATGACCATATAAAATGAACAACTTTTTTTCCCCAGAGTGCCTTCATAATATTAGTTTGTGGGGTTTCGGACATTCTTTTACAGTTTCAGTGCTGTCACCCACTGACTCTTCAATTCCAGGTGCTCAGGTGACTTCACTGGGGATTGCAGCAAGCACAGAGACACAGCACTCACCGGTTCAGAGTACTACAGCCTGTCTAGGTGTCCTGTCAGAATCAGGAGTAGCATTCCACTTCTGGTCCAGAAAAGGAGAGCTTTTCCACTAGACTATGTAGCCCTCTCTCCCAACAGCTGGGGAAACAGAGGCTATGACAGAGACATGAACTGTTCTGATTCTGTCAATTTTTCATCAATATCATGCATAAAAGCCTCATAAATCTAAAACTAGATAAAAATCCCAGATATGTAAAGCCATTTCTGCTCTCTCATTTGCTTGTGGCTTTTTCGTTGTTTTTGGTTGGTTGGTTGGTTGGTTTTTGTTTTTTTCCAGTCTGATGACAATAATAAAGTGATACTTTGGTAATATTTGTATGATTTATACCTAACCTGAGCTGTACACAAGTATTCATTCTGAAGCCCACCAGAACACTGAGATATCCTAATGAGAAAAACTCATTATTCAGACTACTTCCAGCCCAGCTGGAATTGCTGAATCAATACCAACTTTTTTTTTTTTTTTTAGGAATAAGACTATCAGTAGCCACCATTAGCTGCAGTTAGAGGTTTGCCAGATAAAGAAAACTATATGCCCAAATGGTGAGTGATTTTTATCTCAAACTCACAGCTAGTGTGTGATAAGCTGATGTGGTTCAAAAGAAATGCATCCTGCTTATGCAAGGCCCGTTGCTGCACAGATACAATGAGCCATGTAACTGAAGGATAAATTCTAAATAAAATGCCCGTACATTCTCATCATATCAGGCTCGGCAGGGCGAACAGCTTCTAAGGGAGATAATAGCGTTTGTTTTATTACTAGTCATCTGTAGCACTGATGACAACATTCCATAGTATTTTGGATAAGTGACAGCAAATACCTGGGGGCAAGCTGGCAATTAAAGAGTGTACCGCCTTTAGATGTTTGCTGTGAAACTGACTTTTCTTCCTTTGAAATGTATTATATCATAAAATGTCTGCTGAATAGGGCATATGTTACAATTTAAAACCACTGGTGAGATACTAATCCAGAAAAGAGGTTATATTTTAAATAAATGGCTGTAGCTTCGATTTATTCTGGGAACACTGAATGTTGATGTTAAAGCTGTAATTATCTCATTCATGAGAGGATCCAAAGTCACAAACATAAAAAATGTTTCACCATTTAAACAGAGCAATTCATCTCCCTTTGAATTGACTGTAAATTGAAAAAAAAACCACCACCCACCCATCAGTGTCTGACAAAGACAAAAAGATTATCAAAATAGGGAAAATGATAGAATTAAAAGAGCAAGACTTCTCATCACGGTCCTTTCTGGATCTGACAAATGGACTGTTTAGGTCTGCATAAATGGACTTGTAGGTCTGAATACTTCATAGTTAAAATACATTCAGCAATAATGCTGAATGCTTTGGAGTAGCAGATCTGATACTGACAGTGGCCAGATAGTCTGTAAGGGAAGGTTATTCTTCAGGCAGTTAGCACTTGCCATATGTCCTCAAGCATGAAGAAAAATGTCCTCTATAAATGTGTCCTATCAAATGCAATGGCAGATGTTCTCATTATGTGGAACTGACTCTTCTGTGAATTGCTAAATTCTTGTTCTCAGCATTATCCCATGGCAGTGAATTTCATGTGCTGTATACTATGTGAGAAATATTTCCCTTTAGCCTTTCCATTTCATTTAATGTCACCTTGTTCATGTCTTCTGAGAAAGGGCAAATGAGAGTCCCTTGAATTACCTTCTCTGGATCATTCATTACAATAGGCAGAGGTTGTACAGCCTCCTATTATTAAGTTTGGTATTTCCTATTACGATACCCTGTTTTCAGTTGCTTCTAACTTTGTCAGACATGAACGCTTCAGGCTGAAAATGTCAATGCTACATGTCTGCCTTGAGCTAAATTTTTTTTCGAAGGTTTCAGGCAAAGCAGATTAGCCAATTCTGAGAATGAAGAAAACAACTGAAGGAAAAAAAAAAAGAAAAAAGTGTTAAGAAAACCCCCATGATCTCATTTTGAGAGAAAGATAAAACCCAGGCCTTCTGGCTCAGGGCTTTGGGAACTGCGGGCTTTCCATCAGACATGTGCGTATTGCCACAGCGGGGAAATCTGTGCAGATCTAGCTATGACCTCAGTCTGAGGAATTTCCATTCTCTCCACCTTCAGTAAAGATCTGGGAGCTTAACGGGTTCCTCTCCTTTGAAATCTACCCAGTGATGGCTGCTCTGTGGAGCCAGGTGTCCAGGCCTCTGGATCTCCTTCCTTGCAGAGCGATGGAAGCATTCACCCCCTTCATGGCTCCCAGTTCAGCCTCGGCAGAGGCAGGGATGGGAAATGTCTGTGTGGGGACACTGAGGCTGGAAGGGGAAGAAGGGAAGAGAAAGTTAGGTCAGGGGAGAAACTGGAACTAACTGGGTGAGGACACTGGGCATTGGGAGGAATCAGACTCCCACACACATGGGAGAGGGCTGTAGACTTCAGTTGTGCCCACCTCGTGCTTCCAACCAGCAGATGAGGGATGATGACCAGGGTGTTCCAGCCCAGCCATGGTGACCCAGGTAGGGCAGGAGTCAGTCCAGGAGCTGCAGTTCTGTTGCCTGCAGGTAATGCAACACTAGCACCCCATCGCAATGGAAACAATATTGTCTGAATGAATGAAAAAACCAAACAAACAAACAAACAAAAGTTAAGCACTTCAGAGCTAAGAAATACTAGATTTGAGTTTGTCAGTGCAAAGTGATCACACCTTTCTTGGGCACTTTATTTTGAAGTCTTCAATTATACGATCACTTATCGTTTTGGCCAAATGTCAGCTCCTCAGTCAAAACACAGAATTAAACTTCTTAAGGGATAAATATTAGACATGTGGCGGAGGATACAGTTCCATGTAAGATCTCTGCACCATTTACTAAAGACAGTGGGAGAGCTGCAGGAGCCTGTTGGAGGAAAAAGGATGGTTAAGTGCTGCTGTGGAGGATCAGCTACAATCATTGCCTCTGCCCCCGTGCTCCTGGGCAAGACCAGGCAAGGCATACGGTGAGCTTTTCATACATGGTCAAAAATGGTACGTTCCTTATTTTCTGTGATATGTGATTCAAGACCTTGGGATCAGGTCTATCAGAGCACTCAACACTCAGATCTCCTGCTTGAGTTAGAATGTGCTATATAATGCTCTGCAAAAATAAGGTCCAAAGTATCTCTAATTGGTTACACAAAATTAAAGCATATTTTTTTCACTCTGATAGCTGTGTCTCAGCTCCCTCTTTGCAAAATGCGTCCCTACGCATTTGCTGGGTGTGTAACAAAAATACAAGTCATTAGCAGATCTAGCACCAATAGGCATCATGGGAAGAAATGAATAATTCTGCCTCCAGAACTGTGGTTTCAGCAGCCTGCAGGAGGTAAAACATGGAGCCCAAACAGTGAGAAAGGAAAGCAAACCATGGCAATAAAGAGCTGCTAAATCTGTGCTAACAAAAAGCTAAGGTGCCCAGCAAAAAAAACCAGTATCTAATTACCAATGGCGGGTATGCCGATGCTGGGATTATTACTGTAAAAGCAAACCAATGCATCCCTGAGCTCATTTTATAGTAGTTAACTCAGCTGCCCAAAGCAGCCCCGTCAGAGCCCCAGACACCTCAGGGAGGGCTTCAGAGCCACAGCGGGCAGCTGTGGGAGTACCTGATGGGGTGCTGGCAGCTGGCGGCGGCGGGGACTGGGCTGCGCAGGGACACGCTCCGACCCACGCACGGCCGCGTCTGCGCCGGAGCCAGGGCAGGCGGGCCCGCAGGCGGGATGGAAACACTCAAGGAGCTGGATTCAGCCTGTGCCCCCTAAATTTTGAGCGTTTGGCACTGCACCCCCAAGGTCATTCTTTTTAATTTACCCCACTGTGGGTAACTTTATACAGCCCCAGCGCGGTGCTCCTCTGTTGCCTCTCCAAAAATGAGAGCCTGGGTCTCCACAGTTTGTCCTCACCTGGAAATCTCACCACGATGATCTTAATGAGCCATTCTTGAATGACCCCAGATTCTGGCCTACCTTTTGAGACAGTCACCAAAGTGAGTATTCCAGAAAAAGCAGCACTGCTCATTTATAGCCCTGTGACATTGATGCTCACTGAGCTGCTCTGTGCTCTGGTCACTCTTCTCCTCTTCTGAGAAATCCATCTGTACCGAAGCACTAAGAAACTGTGACCAGATAGACATAAATTTTCACATCCGTTCTTTCTTCCGTCAAAATACCAAGACAAATAGCTAAATATTTCTTTGGCTTGGAAAAACAGAAGGGGCAGAAGGCAGGGGGGAGAAGTTAATTTAAGCATGTTCCTCCAGTTCATCTCCTGATTAGACATCTGCATTAAAAACCTAGAGTAAAAAATTTACTTATTTTTCGAGGCCTTTGACTGTACTGTTTTTGTCAGGCAGGGGGGATGGTTCTCAGAAAAAGAAAACCAGAAAGCTATCATCTATAAACAAGTTTCAGAACAGTTTCTCAGTTTTAGAAACTGTTCATTTGCTAGCATAGCATCAAAGTGCATTGCAAGTTCGTTTAGCTAAGAGAGGTAATGAAATCTCAATTGTACAATAAACTGTACCTGATCACATCTCAGAACACACGTGTAGATGTAAGGGAGACAAAAAAGTGCACTGCACTCGTACCAAAGAGCTCCCACCTCCATGAATCGTAGTGAACTCAGTCTAGTTAACATATTCCAAAAAGAATAATTTCTTAAGGAGGTGGAGATACTATTGGCTGGGCTTTTTCAGCACAACATGGAAAATATGGTACATTTTGGCAATGATGTCTGGTGGCTCCTGACTTCTCCAGCCGCAGTGGCACAGTGCTTCTGAGACATGCCCAAGGCTCCAGGGACGTGAGGTCTGAACAACCTTTGCCATCCTGCAACAGGGTGACTTGCAAACACTGTGCATGATATTGATAAGGTGTGCAGGTTCTGGGAATTCAAAATGTACCCAATGCCAAGCCATGAAAATTTGTTTCTCACCTAAAATGCCCGCGGTGTCCGCCTTTCTCCATCCAAGACTGGGCAGCTGTTGATCCAAAATTTCTTAATTCAAAATTTCTTCAGCAAGAATGGGATGGATGGATGGGGTTCTGCAGCTGCATGGATGGATGGATTGGACTGTCTCTAGGCAGTAGACAGAAAGGCAACAAGATGAAATTTGTCTTACCTACTTTAGATATCTGTATTAGGATGAGATGACTCATGCCCTGGAAATGCCTGCTTCTCTCCATTGGTGTCACAGGAAGGCTAGGCACCGAGATCAGGTCAAGGAAGCCAAAGAAGCTGCACACATCTAAAGTTAAGCAAGATGAAACTCACCATTGAAGACTTTGCATTTCTTCCCTTTAAAACGCATGGTGAACAAAAAACATATGTACACCCTACATGATACAATGAGTGAGTATATTCCTTACCATATCCAGTTAGCCCAGATGGCAAAGCTAGAAGCAGAAGAGACTACTCACAACTTTGTGGGCAGATACATTGTTTTTAAGATGAGCCAGACACAAGAAAATAGTTGGGAATGGCCCCTATGCAAGGAGCATAAGAAGAGAAAGTACTCTGCCTACACTGGGTTATAGACTAATTTGGGTTGGAAAGGACCCTTGGCCACACCTGCACTTCCATTCCCATTGCTTTATCTAAAGATAATGTGTCACATTTTATAACTGATCGTACAACAAAGTCTGTGTTATTCAGCATTTCATCATTATGATTTTCAGTCACAAAAGACATTGTTTCTTAGTTTGATGAAGTCCTATATGGAGTGGCTTAATGCAGACTAAATAGTTGTTAGAACAGGGAGAGAATCAGGAAGAGAATAATAATTGCACTCATCTGTTCATGATTAAAAATTATATATTAAAAGCTATGCCATGCTTGAAAGGTAATTTAAGAAGGTATTTATTTTGGTGGCATGAATGATATAAGTCCAGATAAATCTATTCTAAACATATTCCTAGTAAATAAAACCTTGTAAATAAAACTTATTTCTAGTAGATAAACCTATTTCTAATTTGAAATACATATTTTCTGCACCATTTAAGACAGAAGTAGGAGAACAATAGAAACATTAATTTGAATGAAAAACTTTCACAGTCTCAATTCAGAGGTGCTAAATGACACTAAACAGAGTTGTTGTAAAGAATCTCCTATCCATATATAAAATATCGGTAAAGGGTTATGATAGCTGAATCCGTATTCTCTTGAAGTGGATGGGGCAATTCATGTCCTTAAAACTAAGAACGTATTCTAGAGTTACAACTCCTACCACTAGTTATGCACTAGTATTCTATGAAATGCTTCCAGTCAGCATGGAAGATGGAGACTTAACGGGACATTGTTAGGGTTAACACGTTAAGAAGAAGCGGGTAAGTTTTTCAACCTGAGAGACCTTTATAGGAACAGGACTCTGAGTCCTGAGTATCTTATGTGGGCTATAGACTGTAAAAGGTCAAAGCAGAGCAAGCATGAGAGGGGCTGGGAAATCTCTACACGTGCTTTTAGCAAGTAAGAAGATCCTTAGGATTAACCACCATCAATGGATAGAAGTATGGACAGCAAAGAAATGGGAAGTACTAAAATTTTAAAAGCACTTGAGTCAAGGAAGTGATGGTGTTAGCAGCAGCTCTTCAGCTGGTAAAACAAATAAGCTTAGAGACAAACCGAAATGTACTTTGTAAATTAATGCAAAGACCCTGAGGAAAAAAGGGGCAGAACTGTAATTTCTAGTGCAAATGATGAAAAAAGTTTCTACAGGATGAAAAGGACTAAAAGGACCCTGGTGCGGTGGGACTGAATGCATTGATCAAGTGATCCAATGACCGGAATATGGATTTTGGGCTTTCCAAGAGATATTAATACAGACTGTGACTATGGTATGGGCAGGTAAGTCCATTGCATAGCCCCCACCAGGCAGCCTCGGCAGGATCCTGGAACACATATGGTACGTGGTCACATGCAATACGCCACAGTGCAGGGTCCTATACTAATGCAGACACACAAACTGGTCCTTGCCCCAAAGACTATGAAAGTATGATACCAGAAGATAATGTATGCATATGGGACATTATAGGCTGATAATAATGTTTGCTACATAGTTTAAGAGACAACTATGTCACTGGAAAGGAAAAAGAAATGCAATAAGCAAACTGAGAGTCATCATACTTGGAGAGAGATGAGAAAGGAAACTAAGAATTGCTAAAAAATACTAAAGTGAGAAAATAAACTAACAGGTTTCTGAGTCCAATCCGGAGGAAAAATAACAAACTCGCTTCCCAAATTCTCCTGTGCACCCAGTACACATCTACCTTGGCATCCTTCATGGAGTGATCAGCTCAAGCAAACCAGCTCTTTAAAGTCCTTTGGGCACCCATGAATATTAGCTGAGCTCTGATGCTCTTCAGGACAGATGGATGCTGGTACGGGATGAATCTAACCCTTCCTTCTCCCTGTGGCAGGTTTGATGTCTACGTGAAATTAAAGTGAGACATTAAATGAACTGGCTGTTCTATTCAACACTGCAGCAATACTACGCTTAAATACATGCTCCTAACTTTCTAAAATGCAAGAACATTAACATAAAAAGCTAACCTGCAGTGACCATTTAATATTCTTTCACTTGCTATGTTCATAATTTTTAAAATGTAGTGGTGAAGCAAGGCAGGTGCAAAGAAAAACATTCACACTTTGCCTTAATGCAGGTAAAGCCTAGAACTACATTTATGTTGATATAGGGAGTTAGGCTAGGGAATAAATCCAAACTATTAAAGATTATGAATTTAGAAATTTTTTATATATATATACACACTCACACGCTCACAGAGTCATATATCAATTGAATATTTGTAAGGCTCAAACAGAAATTTTGGGTCTAAGATTGACAGACCGTGAAAAGCAAAGGTACCTTGGGAATTTTTTGGTATGAGCTGAAGGACTGATGTTACACATGTGGAATGCTGATTAAAATGCAGAATTGAAAGAAAAAAAGTCCCAGCAACCAATGTGTATAGTTTAACAGCAATATAACGCACCAATAAGCAAAATATCCCTGATGTATTGTGAGAGATGTAACTAAACACATTAAAGGAAATGGCTGAAAGTATGATTGTGTGATAACTCACATGAAAAGTGGTGCTTATGAGCAGAAGAAATATCTTCTCTGTCTCAAGGAGGAGGTCAGCCAGAACTTGCGTGGACCCAAGCAAAACTGACACAGTTAAAAATATTTGCCTAGATAACAAAATGCATAACTATATCATTTAACATTTATCTTTGCTTTGTAGGTTGACTTTATTACTTATAATAAAATGTCACCTTTTATAAATCTCAGAGTCTGTTTGCAGTTCTGCTTTTTATCCTTTATTCTCCTTTTGAGCAAAGCCTTTGAACAAATTGAAGTAGGGCTATTAGTCAGGGGAGGGGAGGCCTTTTCTAATTTGGTAACCTCAATTAGTGGTTAATTCATTGAGCAAAATGGTCAACAAATTCACAACTGTATATGCAACACATAAACATTAGTCATTAGCAAAGTTCCAATCGTTGCCTTAGTATTTTGCATTTAAAACTATAAATATTTGTCTCAATGGAGGCCATCTGTTTTACACTCAGAAAAGGGACAGTTTCCAGAGGGATCAGATTTCAGGTTGTGGTCCTCAGGTGAGTGTTGTGTAGTGATTTGTGACAGCAGCAAATGTGTGGGTGTGAAAGGGGCTGGAAAGGGGACGCTACGAGGGCACCAGCAGGGCGGATGGGCGCTTTCCATGCAGGAGACTGGCCCCCTTCCCAGGCAGCTAAATCACAGTCAGGCAGCAGCTTGGGACTTGTAAGAAATCTTTAATTGCTTCTTGATCAGCTGCAATAGGAGAGATTAATCCAGCTCTCAGTGTCTTGATGATGGCAAGATTTCTGTGGGCAGCAAATCATGTCGTCCTGCTCTGGAGTCTGTTCCACTGCATTGGAAAGGTGCTACAAGAACAGTCCCTCAGATCTAATGGAAAGCTGTGTCAGATTTATGTCCAGGTCCCTGAAATGATGCTCTTTCCTGGGAGAGGAAGTCCATTGTCAAGGTATAAATCACAAGAGTGCCTTATGCTGTCTTGTAATGATAACCTTAATTCAACTCTGAACTACTCAGCCTCAGATTATAGAACAAAATATAAAAAACTGTTATGACAGAGGGTTAAATAAACATATTCTCTCTTCTGACTGCAGCTGGAAGGATGATTCATAGGTGGAACGAAGCAGTGGTGAGAACTGACAGCAGTGTTACTGGACATGCATCTTTGCTTTTCTCATTCCTGAAGATGGACCCAGCTGAGACTTGCCAAGTCCTCCAGATCTGACATAATGACCATCCTTTCACATCACAGGACTTTCAGGAATATTTGAAATTTTAGCACAGAGTAAACAACTTCGAAATACCAAATGATTAATACTAAGAGTCATTTTTTTCCACTCATTCAGTTACATTTGATTCCAAATAAGAGCACTGCTAACATCAAATTCTTTTAAGTGGTGAGTTAATTTCCTCCAGATCAGAAGACTGTTAAAAACAAATTTAGTTTTCTTTCTTTCCTGCTCTCTAGTATCCTTGAGATGCACTCAATCTTTCAGGCCTTTTCTAAGAGCTATGAATCTTGAAATCTTTTCTTGGCACTGAAAACTGTGATTCTCACACAGGAACTGGTGGCCGAGAGGAGCCGAGCATCTAAGAGGAACGCTTTGTCTCACACAATCAACTTATGATAAAATCATAAACTGAAAGTATTGCATGTACAGATGTTGCACTTCTTGTTCTCTACAGGTTTAGGCCCACCTAGATCTCTGCAGCTCTTGGACTGTGTTTATTTTAGTAAAGTAAATACATATATTAAAAAAAAAAAAAGCAAAATCCAAAGTAAAGTAATATCTAGTAAAGTAACTACAAAACCCAGATCATTTATAAATTGTAAGAGTGATTTCTGTTGTGCTTTTGCCCTGAGCCACCTAGCACTCCCCAAACAATTCCCAGGCATGGTTTGGGAGTTAGGACAAGCTGTTCCCAAAAGCAGTTATAATGTGGCCACCTTGCCTGAAATGAGAAACAGATTTTTGTAGTTTCGTGCCACTTGGCCTAAATGCCAGGAGGTCCCAGGAACATTTTAGTGAGGCAGCCTCAGATTCGAATGGCAGAAGAATAGTTCCTATACTTCTCACCTTGAAGAAGTTTAGCTGTCCTGTTTCGTTGGTTACAAATGGGTTTTACCTTCATGTTTTTGTGTTCTTAAAGAAAGACTTCTGGGACTGGTCTCCCATGCAAAATAGCAGATTTTACTTCCCCTGTAGTGTTTCAGTGGGTGACTGAGGCTATGTCCACGCTAGCAAGCACCGCAGAGCAGTCAGATCTACAGGTCTGTGGAGTGAAACAGCTGGTGCTAGTGATGATCTGACATCCAAACTACGCAATTTTCTGTGGTTTTATTTATGAGTAGCTCCACTCTGGTCCCCAAATAGCCGCTATGGCTTGAAGCATGTTAGATATACTTCCTGGATGGCAACCTTTGATTTAATTTCGTTTGAAACAAATTTAGTTCACGTGCTCCAAGGTGTGCCCACAATGCAAACCAAAGATAAAGTGGGGATGATCAGATTTGTTTCAAAAGCACGCGCCTGTTTCGAATTAAAACACTCATGTAGATAGACTCTGACACAGATTATTAAAATAAATGATAGTGACCCTTATAGATGTCCTTCCAGCCCTCCCCCAGGGCGCCCTGTCCCTGCTGCTCTTTACAGCTCTGAGGTTGAAGGAGTGTTTTGACACACAAGTAAATACCTTATCTCCTGAACCACATTATCATCGTGTGCTAACATATATATATATATATATATATATCATTTCAGCCAAATGTTGCAATAAAAAGGAATGTAGGCATTTTAGAATTGGGTGCAGACAATAACTGGTCTGAGTCTTCCTAACCCTATCTGGTGATAGTATTTTGGTGTGTTCCTCAGCACTATTTCCAATGGGGCTGGACATGCAGCCATCAGTGGTCCATTCCTGTGGCCTCCTCCAATCTTTGCTATGTCCTCAGCACCGGCTCTGCGCCACTGCCAGTAGCATCACATGCTGCACAGGTTCACCATCACCATGTCGTACAAGAAATGATGAGAAATACAGTATGAAGTAAATTATGCAGCTGATATGCTCACACCATAGCCCAGGTGCACTTCTTGGCCCAGACTGTACTGCAGCTTCCTGGGGTGAGGTTTGACATTTCTGAAGTAGTCTGAAGGTGATGCAGACACCTTCCAGTTACTGTAAAAATATATCTATTTCTATCATGCCCTAATTATTATTTTCCTTCTCTGTGAGAATAAGCTTTAACTAAAACAGAGGTTTAACTGACCATCACTGATGTTATTATTATTGCAGTTCATCTGGGACTCCTCTAGGTATTTTATGAATCTCCCAGATTATGTCACCACAAAATGCCCTTAATAACTGATGAGTCCATATGTGTGTCCAGATGCAGACATTGCTCATCACTGCTTGTGACAGCTACTTGCCCATCCCTGCCTTATGGCTTTTTTGATTGTCCTCTGGCTTTATTCATGGCTCCCCTGGGATTAAAAATACTTAACTAAAAGAACAAGCTAGCTCATGACTTGATGCCCTTAATATTTAGTGCTCTTTGTGAACCCCATTATTTTTGTGTAAGACAGAGTACAGAGAGAGAAAAAAATGACCAAGAAGAAATCTAGGAGAACGGGAGTGAGAATGGGCAAAGAACAAGCAAGCAGGAATAGCTCTTTTTCAAAGAGAAGGAGGACAGGCCATAGGGAAGGCATGAAGCACACAAAGGGGAAAAAAGCAAGCAAGAAGAGACAGAACGAACTAGGAACAGGACAGCAGAGTCAGGATTATATGAGTGAAACAGGAGAATAAAAAGCATCAGCAGTTTTCAGGAGTGAATGTTTAATACGCGGTTCTGCTGCCTGCACTGCTCTGCTTCTGCCCACGAGGCAGTTTGTTTCAGTGACCTCTTCTGAGGAGCCTCATCCACAACTACCACCTCCTAAATACTTCCAGCACATTCCCTGAGTGTGCAGGTGTTCACCAGGACCACAATAATCTCAGCACCGTACCATGGAGTAACCCTGGTTCTTAGTGTGCCTTAGAAATAAATTTGATTTTTTGTTAAATTTTTCTTTTATATTCTGTATTTATTAAAATAAAAGCTGGGGACTTGTGTCCATTAGTATCTGTGCTTAATTTCCCAATTGCACTTGTCCAATTATTACCTTTTTTCCCCTTGAAGGATCTTACACAATTTTAATTTTTTTTAAAATGCATGTTTATTTTCAGTGTTTACTAAGTGACAGATAACATGAAATATTGCTTTAGGACAGATTAATACATAGCAGCTTCTTATGAAAACTGGGTGATAAATGACACCATGCATAAGTGAAAGATGAGCTGACAAATCTCAGAATGATAGCGTTTCTCTTTAATGTCTTTGCCACAGCCTGCTCGCACATCCTTCTTCTTTCAACACAGCTTGGGATCAGACTATCTATTTTTCTTTTCAAGTTGAAGCCAGGGATCCATTGAGATGATATATATTCTGCTTACATGAAAAAGCATTTGTGATTATGATGCATTCAGCCGGGATCTGTTTCTGCAGCACCAAGACTATTCTGTCTTCCAGGAACTCTTATTTGAAAGTTAAATAGCAATAAAGTGAAATTGTGATGCAGTCTGGGAACTGTAATAGAGTTCTTTCTTGTGCCTTTTAAAAAATATGTATTCAAACTTGTGGAAACAATAGCATTTAAAGTAATCTTTCTGTGATGACTAGGAGGGAATGACTTGTGAAAGAAATTCAGTAATTTCAGACAATCAAGGCTCGACTGGGTTCATTTCAAAGCTCAGGAGGGGTATTTGCTAAATGGAGGACAGATTTGGCTTGGCGCCTGCAAAACAGGAGAGTGTAACGGGACATTTTTGTCATTTGCATTTCTTGCTCACTCTCCTGCCATGTGGCACCAAGAGCACCAACCTCATCAGCAAGGGCAGGTCTGGGAGCACCCAGCCTCGTGCCAGGTGTTAGGGACGGCTTCAGAAACCACAGCCCCCCTTGCCTTCCAAAGGACAGGGCACAAAGCAGCATGGGGCACCCTGAACAATTTTGAGCTCACAAGGTCTGGGTCCCATGGATTTGGAGATCCCTTGGGTGAAGATGGCTCCTAGGCGTCTCTGCTATGGTGGGCAGTCAGGGGCAGCTGGTGGGGACTTGGGGTTTAACTGAGCTGCCCTGTCCATGACTGGTGGGGAGACAGAGGCAAGCTTGCTGATTTGCCACCTCTACTGGGTCTGGCTAGGATGGAGTTAACTTCCCCCACAGCAGCCCCTACAGTGCTGTGCTTTGTATTGGTAATTAGAAGGGTGTTGATAAGACACCAGTGTTTTGGCTACTGCTGAGCAGTGCTCACACAGCATCAAGGCTGTCTCTCCAACCCCCTTGTCCCCAAAGGCCAGTAGGTTGGGGGTGGGCAAGAGTCTGGGACCCAAACCAACCAAAGGGATAGTCCAGACCCTATGACGTCATGCTCAGCAATAACAGCTAAAAGGTAGGGGAGGGCATTTATTGTTAAAGCGTTGGTCTTCTAAAGCAACCAGTGAGCTAAGGTTGCTGAGGACGTGCTTCCCAGGAAGAAGCTGGACATTGCCTGCTGATGGGAAGTAGAGAATAAATCTTTTTTCTTGCTTTGCTTCTGTGCACAGCCTTTCCTTTTTTTTATGTAAACTGCCTTTATCTCGACCCACAAGTTTTATCCCCCTGTCCTGCTGGGAGGGGGAGAAATAGAGAGGCTTCTTGGGCATCTGGTGGCCAGCCAAGGTCAACCCACCACACTGTCTCTCCTCCCCTCTCCTATTCCTCTCATGAAGGACTCCCATCACTGACAGAGAAAGTCAAAGCAAACCAAAAACAACAAAACCTTTAGGCAGCTCCCTGCTGTGCTTCCCAGACGATCACACTTGTAGCAGGGATGGGAGAAGTGGGCATGTTTAACCCACAAAAGCCATGAGTCTGGCCTGAGCAGAGGGCTGTGAAGAGGCTGGAAGAAGCCTGCTCTCCATCATTGCCATCTGGCTTCATTCATTTTAAGTTAACGGGCCCTGTTCCCAGACCCAATATAAAAGTCAGGTTATTCTAAACATATCCATTACACTCAGGTTTCCTTCATCAAGGAGATATGGCAAACATGGAGAAAATACACTACTCAGACTTTTATGTCCTACATATTCCAGGCAGAACTGTTAAAGTTACTACACAAAATAATTCAGTGTATCTGGAAAGGAAAACTAGTCTTTATCTGGTTTTTTTAGGAGATCTAAAGGTCTAGGATACGTTGTCTAGGCGAGTAGCTAGTGACTGCTGGGTCCATATACCTTATCCTCAAGATCCTTCTTTCATCACAGGAGTCCCTTGAGAAGACAGAGATTAGCACAAAGGGTCTGCAAAAACAAAGTTCTGGAAGAGATCAGTAATGACCCTTTGAGCCACTAGGGGTTTTTTGACGATTTTTTTTACCTTTAATTTCATGATCAGTATGTGTGATGGTGAGAATAGAGCCTGTGGACCTCAATAAAGCATTAAAAATGAATAAAAGTTTTTACTAAATCCTGACAGGTAGGATTAAGGATTTCACCTGTACTAACCATTAAACTGGCAAAACCATCACCCACCACTCTTTTCAAGGTAAGAAAAATCCCTCAAGTATCTTCTCATACAGAAGAGAAGGTGACTCAAACCAGCAATGGCAGCATGGGAAATGTCACTAAAGAATTGTGGAGGGTGCTTTTTCTTGACGTGGTGTAGGTAAATCAAGGACTGCTGCACAGAGCACAAAAAAAAATCTGAACCAGCCCCAGTCTTCTTGTTACTGTCCAGTTGGGTCACAAGCTACCATCAGCAGCAAGGTCTAGTTTGGATTCTCTGAAGGATTGACCCAGTGATCTATGAGTACTATTAATTGAGTGAGAAGACAAATCTCACTCGTCTGGTGAAAATGACCAGCTAGAGAAACTTGTTTCCTTGTGCAAGCCAGAATTTGGGCTATCGGAAGCTTTTCCGGGTATATCTCAGGGTCCTCGGAAAAAGTTTTAACCTTATTTTTCCTCATGCTCAGTGGATGGGAAGAGGTGATTGGTTTTGCAACGTGGCCACAGTGTCCCATCCAAATGTGCTAGCAATAGTCCATTTTAGTCCAGCATATGAAGATAGATGCAGAAACAGTACACGTTACTTTCCTCATTCAAGAAATGACTGCTAGGAAGAAAGGAAGAAAAGGTAGAAACCAGGAACCATTGTGGAGAGGTCAGGGAAGGAGGAGCCCAGAGCAGGGCTCCCTGGCGTGGGAGAGCTCTATTAGAGCAGCACTGCTACCCTGAGAGACCATCCCAGCATGGGGGTGCTCTGGGAAGAGAAAAACAAAAAGGCAGGGTTAAAGGATTGCTATTTTGTGAGTGTTTTGTAGCTGCAGGCCCAGTCTGGGCTTTTATTTGACAGTGTCACTCCTAACTGCAGCACTCGGGAAACCTGCTGTGTGGGAAAGGTCTAATTAACACTGAATCACCCGTCCCCTGCTCACTGCCATCCCACTGGTACAGGGAATGGGCAACAATAAACAGCTCAGCGTAGGTGGCTCTCTTTTATTAGCTAACTGGAGGCTGTTGAAAGAAAGGGAAAAAAGAAAAAGAGTGCCCCAGCTGAGAGTTAAGCCAAAAACATCGATTGAACATGGGGTTGGAAAATGGCAGTACTGCCATACTTAAGAGAACAAATACCAGTTCGTTCCAATACTGGAGAAGTGCGGACAAACTCTCATTGTTCCCTCTCAGCTGAGTCACTGCTTTCATCGCTGAGTGTTAAATGAATCATTCATCTCATTTTCCACTTTGTTATAATTTGGGGTTGTGTTTTCAACCCTTTTCTAACCAGCGTAGAGGAACGCTGAGCTGGTCTGTTTGCAGAAATGATACCCCCAACCCCAATTCTCCTGTGGGAACCATGTCAGAGATGTGTCTGGGGAAACGTGGGAGTGTGGACTGGTGAGGGTAGAAGCAAAGAGCATCTGGTTAGAAACACGGTACAGGTGTGGAGAAGGCACCTGCAAGGAGAGAAAGGTCAAGTCTAAGTTCACTTTCTGGTCTGGAGCAGTGGAGCCATTCTGGGGCAAATCTCCCGATCATGACCACTTATGGTGTGTGTTGGTTCAGTCTTCAAAGCAGTTTTGGTCCACACTAACCAGACTGATGCCTCTGCTCCAGGCAGGAATCAGCTGAGCTCGAGGCCCTAATGGGAACATGAGGCTGAATCAAAGATAGCTCTGACCCATATGTGGGGTGCGGGATTTGGATCAGAGCTTTGGGAATAGGCCAAAGTACGTCCATCAGACTAATGATGGAGTAGACGTCAGGGCCTCAGCACCAATGTTTGAATTCATGGATTCACTCCTATTGCCTTGATCTAATTTAAATTTTACCTTAGAAAAGAGAAATATGGTTTGATTGTAGAAAATAGGTATTACTATCACAAATAAGGGCCAGAAAACCCAGCAAATGTAAAATTTCTATTTCCCTCCTGTTGTTGTTTTGGCAGGCTGAGAAATGTAAGGAAAGGAAAAAGGCAGTGACCACAAGCAGTAAGTGCCATATATCTAACCTGACCTAATGAGGATGACAGCAGCTGTCCCCCAGCAGGGCACACCTGCAGCAGGGTGCTCAGCTTCAAAGTGTGTGAAAACAAGAAGAGGACCTTGGTTTGCCTTTCCTACCTGAAATCAGGAGTTTTTCTAATGGGACCCATCAGGTAATAACAATTATTTCGCTCGAGATGTGCCTCATTTCCACCGCTTTGAAGAACAGAATTGGGCTAATTAATTAAAAGAGTTTGGGTAATGATCAAGCCAAAGGACATACAATTCACTGATTAAATTGACTCAAGACACAGCTGCTCAATGTGGTAAAATAATAGTATAAACCTCAGGGCTGTTTTTAAGAAGTGTTATAATTTCCTTAACTGCACAAGCTTCAGTAAAGTACTCTTCGCACTTTTTCTGTGAAAGTAACATTACCTTCAGCTTACCTGAAAGAAATGATCTCACTCCAAGCGAACTTGAGTGCTGAGTACCCGTAGAAATTAGAGCCCTGAGGGACCCATCATGAAGTATTCTTAAAAGACTTGCTTTGGTTACCTGTGTTCTGATAAAACAGAGACAAGTATAGCTCTTCTATATTGAAGCCTATTGAAGAACTTTCTGTGTTCTGATAATTTCAAAATCTCACTAAGAGAAAATTTTCTCATGAGCCAGATACTGTCTCCACTATCTCAGGTGTCAGTGTAGCAGCATAACCATTAATTATTTGCAATAATTAAGCTGAATGTTTACTGCTAAATTAATTTCCTAATACAATAGCCCTGCGCATTAAAAACTACATTTCTGTCAGAAAATTATGAGAAAGTGTAGCTCATAGATATTTTTCTTATGTTATGAAATTAAGAGCTTTTAAATGAACTAATGTTGCAAGTAATTAGACTGCTAGAAGTTTTGCTCTCTATCCCAAAAGAGTATATTATCTGAATTTTTACAGTGGTGTTGTGTCAGAAAGATGGTATTTTCAGTTCAGCAGCTAAGTAATAGGATTTAACATATCTTCAAAAATCAATCCATGCAACCCATATCACGCTCAGCTGCTCACCTCAGATAGCAGATAGAATGTCTGCCAAAGGTTAGAGAAGGACAGCAAAGATGATCGATGTTACAGACCAGCTTTTGTATGAGGAGCAACTAAGGACTCTTCCTTGTCCAAAAGAGGTGACTGAAGTGCATGCAGCATAGAATCATAGAATGGTTTAGGTTGGAAGGGACCTTGAAGATCCTCAAGTTCCAACCCCCCTGCCATAAGCAGGGACACCTCCCACTAGACCAGGTTGCCCAAGACCACGTCCAGCCTGGCCTTAAACACCTCCAGGGATGGGGCCTCAACAACTTCCCTGGGCAACCTGTGCCAGTGCCTTACCACCCTCAAAGTGAAAAATTTCTTATGAATATCTGTTCTAAATCTACCTTCTTCCAGTTTGAAGCCATTCCCCCTCATCCTATGACTACATGCCCTAGTAAAAAGTCCTTCCCCAGCTCTCCTGTAGGCCCCCTTTAGGTACTGGAAGGCCGCAATAAGGTCTCCCCAGAGCCTTCTCTTCTCCAGGCTGAACAACCACAACTCTGTCAGACTGTCCTCATAGTAGAGGTGCTCCAGCCCTCGGATCATCAGCAGTTTTTTTATAAAATCTTGAGTAACACTAAGATTGTGACTAGGCAGTGACTATATACTTTTCCCTAGTGTAAAAAGAAAGGCATCAAATGAACTTAGTGGGATGCTGATTCAGAATAAGCAAAAGAAAATTCTTCTTCACAGATTGTATAATTGTACTACCACACTCATTGCCTTATCATGTTGTGGATGCTTAAAATATAAATGGGTTGAAAATACAGTGAGAGAAATCAATGGAAGAAAAATCCATTAAGGCCTGTTAAATACAAAGATCCTACTTAAAGTTTAGGAAAGTCTGAACCACAAGCTGCTGGAGACTGAAGAACATATTAGGGAAGTATTGCTACGTGCTTGTTCTGTCTCTTGTAAGCATGCACACCTAGCCACAGTCAGAGATAGGATTTGGAGGTAGCTAGACCTTTGGTCAGCTATTCTCAGATTTTATAGTCTGTTAGAGTCGGGAACTCCTACTAGCACTGCCTGCATGGAAGTAATGTCTGACACTGTAGGTATTAGCTTTTGCCACTGAGGAGCTCCTGGTCTTTGATCTAGGCTGATACAGCTAGAAAATATGATGGTGGAGTAGAACACCACACCTCGCAAAATGACCCAGCAACTCAAAATATATTGAGGGTCTCTATGGGTCTTAAGTGTTGCTAAGTGTGAGCTATTTCAGGGAGGAGCGAGGAAGTAGGAGGGCAAAAGGAGGAAGTTTGAGGCTGCAATGAGAAAGAAGCTTTCTTGTCACTCCTACTGCATAGCTTAGAGACTCAAACACCTTTTGAGATGAATCATGCAATGGAGGCTGCAACAATCTGTGTTGGAAAACCATGGTATTTCTAGCCTAGATTTTTGGTTAAGTGGGCACTAGAGCACTGTACCATGTGGTCTCTTCAACAAGAACAAGCCCTTTAGCAGCCATAATTCCTGGAAGCTTTATTTGATCCAGAACATCAGTTCCTAAGTTGCCTCTTTCACATGCTAGTAAAGTCATAATGTATATTTCATATCTTAATACATGAAGTTAAGCAAGTTATCAACATAAAACCCTCTCCTTATCCTGTGGCCAACTGTCCTCTCCTAAGTCTTAAGAAAGAGAGCTCTTTACAAAACACTATATATGTGGAACAGTTTTTTTTAATTGCCTACTCATCAGGTTTTGGTTTACTCCATCTGCAGATTCAGAGGTACTTCAGAAAGAAAGCACTAATACTGTCCGTTTACTTAGGAGGTCACTGGGTGGCACAGCAGGCAAGCTGACTGCACCCAGGGCTTCCCAACATGATCATGGTTTGCATTGCCCCTGTCCTGCAAAATCTGTCAGACCCTCCAAATCACTTCTGGCAAATGCCTGGGTGTGAGCATCCAGCTCTACGTGTTTCACTGCAAAATGACCCAATGATGCTGCTCTGCCCAAGAAATTTAGGGCCATGTATTCACGTCCAAAGTCACACTGCTTATGTGTAGCCAAAGATGAAAGCCGGTGTCAATCTACGAGGCAGTGCCCTATGCCTGCTATGAAATGACAGCCCCCAAAGGAAAGGCATACACGGGGCCTTGACATCATTTTCGACACAGCACGCTACAATTTCCCATGCAGTGTCCACGGGGCTTTCCAGGATATCTCATTAGAAGGAGTGATCCCTGAAAAGCACATGCTACGCTATTCTTGTTCAAGAGGTCTGACAAAGACCATGGTAATCACTGTAAGGAGACGGCTCTGACCTGCAGGAAGGTACTCTGACACCATCTGGAGAGTGACAGGTGGGAGACGGCTCTTGCTGCAGACTTTTGTGGACAACAAGTAATACCTCACTAGCCAGATTGCTCACTGTTTTCTGTTCATACCTTGATTTCCAAAGGAAATTAAATTTTGCAGCTGCATAGTTTGTTGGCCTTGGCATTGTCCTCTCCCCCAGACCTTCTCCAGTACCTATAGAACTTGCTCAACAGGACTGAAGTTTAGAAGAGTGGGAGTCTCAAGAACACAAAGTCCTTCTGGAAAACCTGCAGGCAGGTAGAGGGAAAATCAGATTTTCATCCCCATTGACAGCACGCAGCCTGAACCTGTGCTGTCTGGCAGCATATGGCCGGCCTGTCAGCGCCCCACCTGTCCCGACCCACCGGTGGGACCCTGGTCCCTTCGGACCAGTCCCAGCCCTGTTGCTTTCTCCTTGGTGTGGGCATCCTACGAGGAGCAGGGGAGTGAGGAGGTGGAGGTACAGTTACTGCAAGAGGAGCAAAAGTAGGAGGGTTCTGTTGCTCATCTGAAACTAGATGGCTATCACTGAGCACCACTGCGAGTGCTCACTGGCCTGCTGCTGACACGAGACATGTGCTGCTTTAAAGTCAGTCCTGTTAAAATTTAGGGTCTTAGCTCAAACTGCTGCTCAGGAGGGAAAAGAGCCCTCCCTACCCTCCCCCCGGAAAGATGACAGAAGCCTATAGATCTGCTGGGGGGCCAGAAGGACAGCACAGACTTTGTGACACTCCTAAATTTTTCTGACTGCAAGGGGGTGGGGGAGGAGGTGGGGGCTGCGCTGCCTCCCAAATGACACCTTCACAGAATCACACAGTCACGGAATGGTAGGGGTTGGAAGGGACCTTCAGAGATCATCTAGTCCAACTCCCCTGCCAGAGCAGGTTCACCTACAGCAGGTTGCACAGGACAGCATCCAGGTGGGTTTTGAATGTCTCCAGAGCCGGAGACTCCACAACCTCCCTAGGCAGCCTGTGCCAGTGCTCTGTCACCCTCAAAGTAAAGAAGTGTTTCCTCACGTTGAGATGGAATATCCTGTATTCCAGCTTGTGCCCGTTGCCCCTTGTCCTCTCGCTGGGCACCACTGAAAAGAGTCTGGCCCCATCCTCTTGACACCCACCCTTTAGATATTTATAAGAATTGATGAGATCCTCTTTTAGTCTTCTCTTCTCCAGGCTAAGCAGACCCAGGTCTCGTATCCTTTCCTCATAAGAGAGATGCTCCAGTCACTTGATCATCTTTGCAGCCCTCCGCTGGGCTCTCTTCACAAAGCTGCCAGTGATCAGGCCCAGCTCCAGCAATACTGTCCAATTCAGGCAGGGCTCAACAGGGTGCAAACAGTACCGATGCATGCAGAACAGATGTGTTCGTAGTGTCAACCAAGGAAGAGACTGAGAGAGGATGTGATGGGGGTTCACAAAAACATCAAAGTGATGAATAAGGTGAATGCAGGACCATTATTCAGCAAACCCTGCAATCCTAGAACAAGAGGTCACTCACCAGCCCGAAGGCGACAACAGAAAGTATTTTTTTAAGAAAGGGATAGTGAATTTCTGGAATGTGCTACCCTGGGAAGGAGGCAGGCAGCATCAGCAGGCTCCAAAAAGGTTTGAACAAATTTGGACAACAGGCCCATATGCAGGTTGTAAAGGGAACAGGCAAGGATTTAGCTTCCAGCATCCTTAATCCAGCCCTTGTGGGTGCTGGGAGTAGAAAGGAATACTCCACAGAAGATGGGCTCAGGTGCTCTCCCAGGCTCACGAGCAGTGAGGCAGATGGCAGAGCTAGAGGGGACCCTGGTCTGGCCCTGCCAAGCACCTTTCTTCTTATGCCCTAACTGTCACAGCTGCAACTCAGACAAACTCCAGAAGTCTGCATGAAGTCCTAGGTATTTTTTCTCACATAACAACATAAGACTTCAGTGCTTATGACATTTCTTGAGGCTTTCCTTGAGAACATAGTTTTCCTTCTTGTGGTGTCATTCTTTTTCCCTATGGCTTTAGCAGTCCAGAAACTCCATTTCCTCTTGGAGGCCACACTGTAATCCTCTCAGCAAAAGGAAACAGAAGGGAGAAATGAGTAAGAGTTATTTCTTTGCCTCAACCCTGGACAGATTGGTAAGAAATGAGGAATAGCAAAGACCATATACATATCCGCATTGTTTGCAGAGGGCTGAATGTTAACAAGCAGTTTGCAAAAAAAAAAAAAAAAAAAAAAAAAAANTTGAAAGGTTTTGGTTCTTTCTAATTTTCTGTGTCCCAGTTTATTACAAATGTCATTTAATAAAGAATGATTTTCACTATGAATTTTATTCCCTCTGAAAAGAAAATTAAGAATCATTAGCAGGGAAAAATGATTCAGTCTTTTGAGAGATCTAGTTATGTTGCAGAGCTCAGCTGCCAAATTGCTATAAAAGTCCCTGGGAGATTCTTTCTATGCAATATGGTGAAATAGCATGTAACAGCAAGACCCCTACAATATAATTTAAAACAAACCCTTGGAAATATCTAAGTAAAAATATAGCAAGTTCCTATTTGTATTATTGGCTGCACACAAGAAGTTTTTGACCAGCAAACTGAATAGTTACATGAATGGTAGTGCTCTTCAGAAGCTTCCTAATCAAACCTGCTATCCTGTGATGCTATGTAAATATTTTGAATAAAGTATATGCCTTCAACAGTGTTCAGCAGGGGCTACTTAAATGAGAATCTGCAGGTTAATTGCTGGAAATGCTTTGCAGAACTGCCTTGGTTTTTTTCCTCAGTTCAGCAAAAATTATTCTGAAAGCAGGGAACACACACAAAGGCAAGCCCAGCCACAGCTCCTTTTGACATAGATAACAACATTATGAATTCATGCAGTCCACAGAACAAGACATTTGTGCATGAATCCATCATAGGCTTTTATGGGAAATACTTTGTCTGAATCTAGCTGTTTATTTATTATTACTATTTACAACACAAGAGAGGTTTTGGTTTTTTTTTTTTCAGTGGGAGTGCTTCCTAAAGAATTTGTTCACTCTTGTGTCAGTTTAGGTTTCTGTCATAATTTCACTTTCTGGGCAATGCACTAAATCAACACACTTTTTGTCATCTTTCCCCTTACTAACATCTTCTGCTCCATGCATGCTGACATCCCTGCTCCCAAGAACAACCTAATTCGGTAGGAGAATTAAGTTAAACTCAGAGTTTCCAGTGTGATTGTTGTTTGAAGATTCGTGTTGCTGTTTCTGACCAGTATGGTCGTAGCTTACCCACTTTTCTAGCTGCACTGTTAGGCTTTCGTTGCTCCTACAAATCTCAAGGCCTTCCTGATGCAGATTTTTCTCTTGCAGATTGTTGTCCCACTGGAGGACTATCATCCAGCCTGAGCTCCTGCATAACATCAGAATCAGAACTTTGTGCTGTCCTGTGCATACTGAGCCCAAGTATCAAGCTTGTTCGAGCTATGGCAGTATGGCAAGAAGGAATTTAGGGTGTAATTCATTTTGTCTGACTTGTGGTACCTACAGAACAAAAGTTCACAGATGAATCAGTTGGCCAAAACTGCCTTTACAGTCAGTGGGGCAAAATGGGCACTTTCATCTAACAATTCATATTATTATTTTCACTGTCCAGTTTGGACTGACATAAACAGTGTCCCCAATACGCCTCTGCCTCCACATTGCTTGTCCAGGGAAAAGAAGGTGACTGGCTCAGTTTACACATCAACACTGTCAAGATTTGATCAGATGGGTCCCATCCTCATTGTCAAGTGACAGAAAAACCATTGTGATTCCAGGAAAACTGTTCCACTGCTTGAGCACCTACTCTATCTTGAAAATTTCTGACTTATTTCAGCTTTGGGCTTTCACTATGTTTTTTTTTCCACTAAATTAAGGAGAAAATCTACTGTCAAGCACATCTTGCTTCATCTGCCCTCAAATAATAGCTAGTCTTTAAAATCATAAACTAGTATAACCGTCATTATCTATGAGAAGTTGAAATTTGTACAGCAACACTTCATATGATGTAGGATGTTTAATGAGAACTAACTTGCTAAGCAGCAATAAAGAGTTAGGAATCCTGGGTGTAATCACAGTAGAACAACCTGGATTTCAGTGCAGACATCACATGCAGACTTTTCCACCCCAAACCCCTGCAGCAAGCGTGTTTGAACCACAGCTCTGCTCCCCTTGCAAATGAGGGGAGAGCGCGAGGCCGAAATGCCTGCTGCTGTCTCTGGGTTAGGTGGTGAATGAGGTGAGAGATAGTCATGGCAGAGAGGCCTCAGGAGATTTTTCAAACGCCAGAAAAGGCAATGAGAGATTAATTCTTTCCTCTCCCTGTCCCAGGTGAACTAAGGATGTCATAGCAATACCTCAGTTGTGTCCCAGAGGCTGTTTCCTCAGGAGCTGCTGCTTTTCCTTACGGGGCTGAGCTCCCCAACTCCCCTGCACAGAGCCCTGGCTGCATTTGGAGCTACACCTTCATGAGAAACCAGTCAGTCTGATTGTAGCGACAGTTTTCCTTCCCTTTTCCGTCATCCCTGCATCAGGGAGGGAGGTCACACTTATTTGCAGTTCAAACTAGTAAGCAAAGGGCTTGTTCCTTTACTTTTGGAATCAAAGTATCTCAAAAACTTTTTTTTGGTGTTAATTATAGAACAGTAACAATGTAACCCACTAAATCACCAGGTAAAATTCAGCCAACCAAAAGGACATTTAAGCCAATTAATTTCAAAATGCAAGCCATTATTTGGCAGCTGAGCACTAACACATCACTAGCACTTTTCA
Organism: Anarhynchus alexandrinus; assembly: GCA_008711295.1. Lineage (NCBI taxonomy): Eukaryota > Metazoa > Chordata > Aves > Charadriiformes > Charadriidae > Anarhynchus > Anarhynchus alexandrinus. The sequence goes on from VUYV01000018.1 coordinate 6,472,229, forward strand.
CTGCAGAGCTGCCATAGTTACATCCTCTGTATTTGTGTCACTACATTGCTTGAAGGCGCAAAACAGGGACACTTTTAAATGTTACAAAATGTGTTACTTTTGCTTATTTTGCTTGTACTAAGTGAGCTTTTTGTTCAAAATAAAACACTTCTTAAAGCAGTTAAGTAAAAACAGTTAAGTAAAACTAGATGAGAGAAGCTCATTCAGAATTAATTTCAGGGTAATCATTGTTCACAAGGTTTTACAACTATCTTTGGTTAGTTTGGTTTGTTTTCCTGGCCTAATAAATGGTACCTGGATAATTAAGTGGTCAATCTGCTTGGAAGTCTAAATGCCATTAAGGCAAGAAGAATGGGCTGCTTCTTGGCAGAACATAAAAGACAACTCAAACATGTTCATGAATATTAAGCCCTTTCTCTCTTTTCAAGACTTCTCTTCATTCAGCTACCAGTTCTCCTAAGGAAATAGCTTTGCATTACTGTATCCTCTTGCCTTCTAAATTAAACCAGTTTAGTATCCAAATCAAACACTCTGTTTTCTGAAAATGGCACTGAGGAGCAAAATATACATAACCACACCTGGGAAGAAGAAAGTGATTAATTCAGAACCAGAAAATGAAGGAATTTCAATCAGATGCTGAATAACAGTCAAACACCAGCTTGGGTGATTTATGCAACTTTTATGTGCCATTTTTTACCTATTTAAAACATGATTAGTAGATCATATGCCTTTATATCATTAGAAAAAAGGATTCATTGCACTGAGGCAGAGGGCCAGTGCTCTCGGTAGGTTATTCCAGACTCTTGGACTTTGCCTTGAGATGAAGAATGACGCTTTAGGGGAGAACTGAAATTTACCTTGGAGCTACTCTAACATACAAATCTGCTTGACAGTCTTATCAGCCGGGAAAGAAGAAACTCAGCATCACTGAAAGGAACAGAATTTAGGCAGAATGCCTGTGTTCTTGCAAGCCCAAGCACATTCAAGTTCAGACATAATTTGCTTTTTCTTTGTTAACATTATATTCTACTTTAAGATAGCCAAGCATCATTAATACAAGTGGGAAACAGTTTTGCTCTAGGAATATCAGCACAAATAAATAAAAAGGGTGTCATCATGTGAGCAAGACTTCTCAAGAGAGTTTTCCCAAGGCAAGGGTGTCTGATGTGAGATGTTGTCTTCTCCCAGTCATGCTCTGCCTCTGGCCTCAAGAAATAGCAGTTTAGAAGCTGTCAGCAGTCACAGACAAAGAAATCCTAACAGACTGACAGAACACAAGAAAAAAAGACATCTGGGTTGATGTCTACTGCAGAAACGTATGCCCAGACACTGGCAGGTTGCATTAACAATCGCAAGATTTGTCAGACTGTGTGTCCACAAAATCTAGATTATACTGCAAAAGTATCGCAGTGCTCTCCACAGCTGGAACTGTTGAGTTCAGAGTAACCATCCTCCCTCGTGGCTCAAGGCCAAAGTTAGATGAAGCTTGGTCCACCAGCATATTGTCTTGATAGTCACCAACCTACAGACTTGTGCCTCTTCACTGAGGAAAGGAACTACCATCACATCATTTTACGGAAGGGAAATGGGGGGACTGGGGACAGGATCCAGGGCACGTAACCAAACGTTTGAATATCACATTAACTGTGCAGTCACAGTGCGGCTCCACAGCCATGGGGGAGACCGACAGGCACTTGCGGGGTAATTCCCCCAGGGCAGACACCTCTGCGGGTCCCCTCTTCTGTCCATGTGCTCTGGAGGGAAGCCCAGGTTTGACAGCTAAATTTCAAATATTTAGATTTAAAAGAGATGATTCCTCTTCTGAATGATAACATCCAAGATCATACAGAAAGCCCAGGACCGAATAGGAGCAAACCTGAAAATTGGGTGCTGGCCCAGTGTTATTGTACACAGACGATGTGATACAGATACTAAAGGAAAAACTCAGTGTATCGAGAGACCTCCTTGTCCAAAAAACCCCCCATGTGAGACAGTTATCTGGTCTGTAATCAAGAGTGAAATGCTAGAGACAAACCAAAGGCTTTGAAGGGAAGAACAAAGCGGTGTACATCTCATCTGTGGCTGTCACTTCCCTTGACAGCCACGGCCTGTCTCCTCTGTCTTGTTAGAAATTATGTCAAACCATTTATTTTCATCCTTATCTCTAAGCATCTGAGGCACTGTGAAAAGAGGAAAATAATAAATCCAGATGTGATTAGTGGAAATATCATTTGATGGGTCCCTTCCTACCTGAAGGAGGCCAGAATTAAGTCTGTAAAAAGATATTAATCAGAAAGATGGTGTAAAACAGGACAAACAGAAGACAGGAAGTGCTAAAAGTAAAAGTAGCAACAAACCCACAAAAAACCAGCAAAATATTCCAATTAAGCCTCTGAGCTACCCTTGTAAACAGTTGAAACTAAATTTCATTTTGTTTACTACTACGGGATGACAAATGACAAATCTTTTCTTTCTTCAGAGTATGAATTCTCCCTTTCTATATATGAATCACTCCATTTCATTAACAAGAAGCAGCCGATTGCTGCCATCTTAATTGTAGCCAAAATATTATTTTCAGTAACTGCAAATAACAGGGTATGTTGACATGCTCAGGATTTCTAAATTATAAATAGAAGAAAGAGAGAAAACATACTGGAGTGACATATCTAAACTCAATGTTACTATTCTAAACAAAACTCAGAATTGCATTATTGTAAATAGATAATGAGAGTTTCCGTTGAAAATTGAACCCACTAGCTTTTCAAATAAACGTAATTCAGTGTACAAATCACTGATTAACTCCATCTGTACAAGTCGTACCGCAGCCCAGAGGAAGCAGAAAGCTTTAGGGAGGCTTTTCCAGTTTCCTCACCAGTCGGGCAGGCTCTCCTCAGCACGTCTGCCAGTGGTTTACCCATGTTATAAAGGACTCGCGCAACAACACTTTTCACCGCCCCACAGCAAAAAGCCTGTTGTGTTTTGACATCCTCATCTAGCTACCTTTTCTCTCTGACCTTCACATGGAAAGTTGCAGGTTTGGGAAAAACTAAAGCATTTTTCAAGGAGCTGAAACCTGGAGGGCCACAGCTGCCGAGCGCAGGCGTCAGAGCAAACCCGGTGGGAGGAAGATCAACAGCACAGAATGCAAGCTAAAATCCTTTCTAGCCACAGAATAAAAGCTGTCAGGAGCAAACAAAGGCAGAGGGATCTGCACGCTGGCTGGCAGGCAAGTCTTGGCAGGTCACTTCATGCCAGTCTTTGTAGCAGGTTGTAGGAGGTTATTTACCCACTGTAGGCTACAGCCTATGACGACAAGTCTATACTTCATTTGACTGCATTGTGTATTGCCAGGAAAGTCCTTGAGATTATAGCTTCTCTTGGCATTCACTTTGACAAAAGGCCATTTTTTCCCCTCTAAGGAAGTTTGGGTTTGGAGCAGTGTCCCACAAAATGTAAAAGAAAGCAAAAGACTTTTTGTAAGAGAGCTTTCTTTAACCTTTACTGTACCGGGGACCAAAACATTGGTGTTCAGGAGCTGTGCATCAGGCCACCTTCACCTTCTTGTGGGCAATGTGTGGATGCTGAGTGCCATTTCCCAGGTGTGTGCCAGCATCACTGCGCACCGCCATCCCCTCCTCAAGGCAGAGACACTACCTCAGCATTTTAACAGGGGGTACCCAGGGATCAGCCTCTTTGGGACCAAGAAATCTTCTTACTTGCCTTTCTGGTGTGGTGCCAGTTTGCTCTTTCACGTTGCCTGTACTCTTAAGACAGCTTAAGTCTCCTTGTTTGCTTGACTGCCTTTAAGCCTACTACTTTTTAACTTCCAAAATGTGCGACTCCCATGCTGTGTTACAAAAACCTGATGTAACTGCAGATTATCCTGTATTCCCTTTCGTACATCAGCCCTTTAAAAAAGAGCAAATGACGCCTGCTGACTTTTCTTCCTTGGCAGCTGTTTATCTGTTTCTTGCTTTGGGGACTGATTATCTCTGTGTACTGCCGTATGAAGCTCCTTCATGCATATTACCTAAGCGCAGCTCACAGGGAGGCAATATTTACCATCCTTCCGTGTGCCTATACGCTGGGATCCATCGCCTAGCAGGCGTTACACCACCTGCAGCCTGCGCGCGGCCAGGCTGGCCTTTCATGGGCAGAAGAAAGAAACCCACCGGTGAGGGGCTGAGGTGCCCTGCAATGCTTTGGCAGGTGCTGGGAGCAGGGTCGGGTCTCTCCTCATCCCACCTGGCCATGCCGTGGTGAGCTCGGGGTGGCCGCTGCTTGGGGCTGTGCATGGCCCCATGGGGCCTCCCACATCCCACCTCTTTCCAACCATACTAAGGAGGAGGCAAAGTCCCAGCCCAGACCTCCATTGCCAGCCAGGACTGCCCCCAACCAATAGTAGAAAAGCATCTACTTCAAAAAGTACAGCTACGCTTCATGACCCAGCAAGCCCTTTCTAAATGTACATTCATTTACCAGCATTGGTCACATTCTGGCTTTGCTGGTTATACTTTGTTCACATTGGATATGCAAAATTCATACAGGTCTGGAAGAAAATGTGTGGGAAGGAACATTAACTGATTTCCAGGGTCAGAAACACCCGCAAAGCTTCCATTATTTTCAATTTCTGGATTGCTTCAGGTAGATGCAAAATCACTTAAGGTACCATAACTGCACGATACAAACAGCAGCTGCACACAGCCCGTGGAGACTTTATTAAACACTAATGAAAATGGACAAACCAGAGAAAATGTATCACAATTTTTGGAAACAAGAAAAGTACTTGGAGGGCTGACTGCTAGCAAAACACAAGAGTTCTGCTTGTAATTTGAGTTAATTTCTTAGAGGAGCTCTTGAGACAGAGTCAACAGAACCTCTGGGTATTATTTTTATGATATAATCACTCTTAAATTAAAACTTTTTGGACAACAATTTTGCACTAAACAAAATTAAATTGTGAGCATGAAAGGCAAAGGCAGGGTAGAGCAAGGCAAAAGGCAAGGCAGAAGACAAGGCAAGACAAGGAGAGGCAAGGAAAGACAAGGATTTGGTACACTGTGATACAAGTGCAATTATTCCTCTCAGTCTGTGAAGAATTAAAAGGGAAGAAGTATCATAAGATCTATATGCAGACAGCTGGTACTCTGGAGTACGCACGCCTTTTGTGCCTGCTTAATGCTGCCACCCAACATGCATAACTAAAATTGTCCCTGTGTCCTTTCCCTTAGATAAAATATATTTTCATATCAAGTCACAGCTCCCTGACTCGGGCTGACTCGGTCCTGCTGAAATCAACCAGGTTACTCAAGGAGAAAAAGTTTTAGACTGCTCAATTTTTAGCAAATTTCCTCTACTTGAAAATGCATTAGGTTTGGTTCAAGGGATGGGAAATAGTATGGGCCAACTTTTATCTTCTAGATATGAGTTTACTCATCCTAGTGAAAAAAGATGAGTCACTTCTTTCCTTCCTCAGATGATAAGTCATAGACTGTGATGAAAGTCAATTAGAATTTAGCATCACAGGCACTAACAGTAGCATAATTAAATCTGGTTTTAGCAGGAGGTAGCAGACAAATACATAGTAGATAAAGTAGAGCCAGGCAAGAAAAAAGTTTAAGTAGAATGTAAATTGCTTTTTATTCTTTAATATGTGTTACCATAAAAGCAAGTTATTTTTCATTAAGCGTTTTGTTTCTCAAAGCAGAAAATAGCAATAGAGTTCAGACCATGTAAATTTCACAGAATCATAGAAACATAGAACATCAGGTTGGGATGGCCGTCAAGGATTAGCCTGGAGAAAAGAAGGCTGAGGGGAGACCTTATCGCTCTCTACAGCTACCTGAAAGGAAGTTGTAGAGAGGTGGGGGTTGACCTCTTCTTGCTAGTAACAAGCGATAGGACAAGAGGAAAGGGCATCAGGTTACGCCAGGGGAGGTTTAGGATGGATATTAGGAAAAAGTTCTTCACAGAAAGTGTTGTTAAGCATTGGAACAGGCTGCCCATGGAAGTGTTGGTGTTGCCATCCCTGAAGGTATTTAAAAGATGGGTAGACATGTGCTTAGGGACATGCTTTAGTGGTGGTTTTTGGCAGTGTTAGGTTGATGGTTGGACTTGATGATCTTAAAGGTCCATTCCAACCTAGACAATTCTATGATTCCACGATTCTATGATCATCTGGTCCAACCTTCTTTGGCAAAAACACGGTCTAGACAAGACAGCCCAGCACCCTGTCCAGCTGAATCTTAAAAGTGTCCAATGTTGGGGAATCCACCGCTTCCCTGGGGAGATTATTCCAGTGGCTGATTGTTCTCATTGTGAAAAAGTTTCCTCTTGTGTCCAATTGGAATCTCCCCAGGAGTAACTTGTACCCATTACCCCTCATCTTTTCCATGTGACTCCTTGTAAAAAGGGAGTCTCCACCTTCTTTGTAGCCACCCTTTAAATACTGGAACATGGCGATAAGGTCTCCCCTAAGGCTTCTTTTCTCAAGGCTGAACACACACAGTTGTCTCAGCCTTTCCTCATACATCAGGCTTCCCAGTCCTTTGATCATCTTTATGGCCCTTCTCTGGACCCTCTCCAGCCTGTCCACATCATTTTTGAATAGCAGGGACCAAAACTGAACACACTATTCCAGGTGTGGCCTGACAAGCACTGAGTGGGATAATGACTTCTTTATCTCTGCTGGTGATGCCCTTGTTGATGCAGCCCAGCATCCTGTTGGCTTTCTTTGACCCAGCAGCACACTGTTCACTCATATTGAGCTTGTTGTCCAGCAGGACCCTCAGGTCCCTTTCCACAGAGCTGCTCCCTGGTTGGGTAGATCCCAGCCTGTGCTGCACTCCTGGATTATGTTTTCCCAGGGGCAAGACCTTACACTTGTCCTTGTTGAACTTCATAAGTTTCTTGGTAGCCCACTCTTCCAGGCTATCCAGGTCTTCCTGCAGGGTGACTCTCTGAAGTGTCCACTTCTCCTCTCAGTTTGATGTCATCAGCGAACTTCATCAAGGTATACTTGATCCCATCATCCAGTTCACTTATGAAGATATTAAACCATGTTGGGCCCAACCTCGATCCCTGGGGGACCCCACATGTGACAGGCTGTCAGTCTGAAAAGGAGCCATTTACCACCACCATCTGGGTGCGGCCTGTTTCTGTACACCAATTTGTGTGCCCTGTCACCTGCTCAGGTATGTGCTATGTGGACAGTGCCCCAAATCTGCCCATGGAGTCCTATATCATACAGGATGTGAAGCAGAACTATGCTTCCACTGAAGTCCCACTATAGGAATTTTATTACTGTAGTTAAAATGTAAATATATTCTGCAACAAGCAGGCCTGTTAGCTTCTTGGCCAAGAATTTCTGGGGTGAACAGTTGAATGACGACTTTATATGCAGCAGAGAATGAATTCTGTTTTCCTACCTTATTCCACTGGACCTGTCACTGACAAAGTGCAGTGACTACCAAAATTCTGCAGAGAATCTGGATTTGTCATCTGCAGAAAATACCCAATGCCCTGTTTTTCAGCATTGTTCTCCCTCACTTGAGGAAATGTCTTCTCTTTTTCTAAAAAATTTAGCTGGAAATAGCTACACGAGGGTATATTCTTATCACAGTACAACAATCCTCAGAGCATTTTAATCACCAAGCCCTGTATTAGGAAGCTCTATTCCTTTTTGGTAACTTGGCCTGTTCTGCTTTCTCCATCCTTCAGAAGTCCTCAAGCACCAAGGAATGCAAGAGCCTGAGCATTAGATCACCTGCTTTAGTGGGAGCCCTATGTTCTATCTAGGAGCTGAAGAAGCCTATAGGATGGGAGGAAGGTGTTTTTGCAGGCAGTGCTTGGAGACAGTAGCACCAACACAGCAGAACTCTCCAGGTCCTGGTGACTCAGCCCCACCAGGAACAGCCCACAGCTTCTCCTTCTCTACTTTGTTTTTTAATACTACTATGCATGCAACGTAGGAAAGCTTTGATTCATTCTGTCCCCTAATAGCCACCAACAGCTAAAGTGGGACACACACATCTCAGCCCACAATCTTGTCAATTTTTTAGCCACAGATCTGTTCCTCCTTCTGGAGCTGAACATTTCTTGGTCATCAGGCACTTCATTTTCATGGATTTATTACTCAAATTCCATTTGAATTGGAAAAAAAGTCCAAAATTTCCTGCAAGCCAGAATCTGGATGGACCTTGAAGCCAATCAAAGAAGCTGAGAGAGAAGAAATGGTCCCTGGTTCCAGATACACATGACAAGATATTGCCAAAATGCTGAGAAACTTTGCTTCCAGACCCCCAGGTCCAGACTAGGCCTGCTTGGACATGTGTGGTCCCCAGAGAAGAAGTGTTGGGCCTGGCAAATGGGGCAGGCATCTGCTGGAATACTGCCAGACCTTCAGCAGAAGCTGGACAAAGCTGAGGCATTTCAAATAACACCTTTTTGTCATTTACAACCATCTCTAAACTGAGTAGCTCAAATTACCATTGCTTTTCCACTTTATGGCTCTATCACCTATTGTGTCCTTCTCTTTACTCTTCTCTAAAATTAAACTCCAAGTTACTTTATTATTCCTGTCATCTACTGAAAAATAGTGTATTATATATTAAGAGGCCAAATTTAATAAGCAGTTTCAGGACCATGTGATAACCAGAGCAGTATTCACTAAATGGGGCCTGGAAAGAGTCTTGGGTTGTTCATGGGAAATAAAGAGCTAGGAAATTAGTTGTTTGGGATAGATGGATGTGGAGGGCAGGGAATGGTATAGAAAGCTATGAGTCACTAGCAGTCCTGAAAGAGACATTGCAGGAAAGTCCTGATTTTCACTCATTTACACAGACAGGAGAGCCTGGTGGTTTCTTGGGGCAGAATTCTAGTGTTGCCTCCAGCCTCTGCAAAAAAATGTTCACTGCACTCCTGGGAACAGGAGAAAATGGTTGAATTTAGCCTAACTGCAGTCTATAAATGCAGTGCATAGCCTTATTCAACAGCAGGTCTTAAAAGGCTAACGTACTGAACAGCTCTAGGTGTAAAAGACACTAAGCTATAGTTAAAAACACATCCATCAGTACTGAAATTTATAGGGAAAGGGAGAATGAAAAGCGATATAAAAAATCAGCGAGGAGGCTGCGAGGCAAACAGAGGAGCGGAAAGGGTGTTGCTGTAGAGAGCATTCATATGGACCAAGCCATGCAACAATTCCTGCAACCACAGCTGAGAAACGCTGATGGCACAGAGTGTTTTGCCCAAGTCTGACCACACAGTCCATATTTGCATGAGCAAATCCATGCACATGCAGCCACGGCCATGACTGCCCTGCCTGAGGGAGGAACTCATAAAAGAGGGTGAGACCCAGACACTACTATATCTCCTAAGAGTAGGACTTGGGGGGAATTTAGGTACCCAAGCCTAAGAAAGTGATGCAGAAATCTGCTTGTCCAGCAGTCACCCAGACATATCTGCGTTTTCAACAGCAAAGTTATTGAGGTGCTTGGGAACGCACAGATTCACCCCAGCCTTGCGCTAGATCCTGCTGAAGGTCTCCTGTGATCTGGAGAAGAATTAGAGAGTCACTCAACTCCACCCCAATACTGGGAGAGCCTTGTCCAGTAAATGCGCTTTGGAAATGTCTAATAGGCATGGATAGCAGAAGCTGCAGCTGCCATGGTGGCCTTCTTTCAGGCATGTGCTCGAAGGAAGGTCCCACATTTCACAGTAGCCTAGTGGATGTATGTTGGGTGGGAAGCTCTTGTCATGCCTCTTGATGAAACTAGAGCACAAGCAGCGGTGCAAGATTCAGCAAGCCAGAGGGAGACTAAGGCAGCGGTTATGAAATTTTCTGGTCTCTGATCCAGTCCCCAGGACTGTTCACATTATCGGGTAAATATGTAACACTTTCATTCAAAGTGAAATGCATGGATCTCAATTACCAAGCTGATTTGCCTGAGGTTTTCATTGCAATTGGTAGTCAAATAAGGGGGAAAAAAACCCAACAGAAAACCAACAGCCATAACTTACAATTGCAAGCAAAAGTTAGCAAATTTACTTCAGACAAGCTCCTCACTTGATCCAGACACTACTTACCTCTCCGTCTCAGCTGTCACCTTCATTGTCCCCCTCCCCTATTTCTACCAGCCTCCAGGCTCTGTTCTTCTCCCATCCCTCTGAGGCTCAGGTTATTTTTCTCATTGGCCTCTTCCCAACAACCAGTTTTGCTGATTTAAAACAAAATGGCACTTATTAGTAATCTGAATACCAGTTATCACTTACCAATCTTGGTTGGAATCCCTTCTGGCTGAAGAGAAAATTGAGCATGGGTTTCATGCTTCTTGTTTGCACACTCTAACCTAGAGGAAACTGTGCACAAAATGAGTTAGACCTTCCTAGGAAGGTACCTCACTTTAGGAAGGTGTCCGTGAACAAGACCTAAGCATTTGCAACTCTTTGAGTTAAGGTGATTCTAGGACAAGAGGGTTTGAGACTCACACCATACTTAGTACATTCCATGGCAGCTATTTGGTAAGAAGGTGAGATCCTTACAGGATCCCAACGCTCACCAGGGACTGCTGAAATGTCCTAGACATCTACAGTCAGTTGCAGGATCCTGCTGGATCTGAATAAGTAGCTGTTGGGCACTGCAAGCCTGGGCTCAGAGGTATGCAGAATATGTAGGTGTCGTCTCTACAGATAAGAAGGAAGAAATATCACAGAGGAGAGAAAGGAAAAGGCAAAAACCAGAGTGGAGACAGGGAAAGGAGAGGTAGAAACCCTCTTTAGATACAGTGTGGGTGGGATATTGAGCAGCATTGGTTGAAAGAGCAAATTAAAGGGAAAGCACAAAGGTGAGAGAAGACATTTTCTCTAACACTAGTGATATGGTTTTGGATCTTGAAGGGCATTTTTTCCCTGGAAAGGGTGGTCTTTGACTGAAGCTGGGTGAATGGCCAGGTTCTTTTGCAGGAGACTGGATGAATCACCGTGCTATAGGGCAACGTGCAAACAGAAAGCTTCTCATAGGAAACCTTGTCCAATATAATTAAATCATGTGCAATGAAAGACATATGCTCTCTGGAGCTGAGAAATCATCTGTTCTATTATCTGAGGCCAAGAAGTTCTGCTATCTATAGGCCATTGGCAAGCATCTATGTGATTAACTGCAACCATCACCCAATTTGGAATCTGCTCTTTTAATTAACTCCGTGTGGCATTTTGTCTGCATCTGATTATGTCCAAAAGAGAATCTCTTGGACTGTGCTAGCTCTGCCAAGCATCTTTTGACTTGTTACAAAAATGTTGCTCTGTTGTAGGAACATTATTGCACTTGAGCGGTTGTGTTCAGTTCTCCTCTCTCTAAACAAGAAATGCGAACTAGAGGAAAAAACAGATACAATCTGAGGGATGCATAATAGTAAACATGATATTTTTTCTGAATTAACACAAACTAAGATGTGCCTCATCATCTGAACTCCAAACTCACAGGACCACTCATGCTTTAGAAGTATTCCTGGGAGCAATACTTTTCAAAAACTCTTGCCAAATTTCTCTCAGTTGACAGCACGCTGAAGAGAGCTTTTTTAAGGAGGTCTCTAGGTAGAGACCAAGACACTCACACTGAAACGTATTTAAGCAGGTGCATAACTCTGGTATCTCTACCTGGTTTGGTTCAGTATATTATCCTCCTCAGTTGTACACATACAGAAATATGAAGAAGAGACCAGATCCATTCTATTTTGGTATTCCTCTTATTGCAGAAATAAGCAGATGAAAAAGAAATCTTGAACGTGGTGTGCTGTGGATGGCTCAGGGTTGTGCTGGACTTCAAAGAGGAGAGAAAAAACTGCTGGAAAATGACAGAAGCCGCTGATGGGGAAGGTAAGACCCAGGGTCAAGTCTTGCTCCTCCTGAGGTCAGGCAGACTGGGTTAGTACCTGTGACCTGTGGTAGGATCATCGCTGACTAATCACACTGACATCCTTATAAAAACCTACAGCGTTAGAAAAGCAGGAGTCAAAAAGAAAAGTCAGTATTTTATTGCTGAAATCAAACTGTGCTCTTTCCCACCAAAGCTTTAACCTGCTCCCTTTTTTGCCTTGTTTATCTTCAGCACCATCTGGCAGAGCAGAATGACACTGCTGTCTCCAGAAACATCACCTCGGGGACAGCGCCAAGGAACAACCTTTTAAGCCTCCCTTTTAAGCCTCATTTTTTCTATATTACATATTGGTTTCCAAGCATTTCTTAATCTTATTGATTAAAACATTAGGGTATCTAATTATTATTGGCAACACAAATCACTCCATTATATCAAACTTACATCAATACTTATTATCATGTAACCAATGGTTATACTATTATTATTACAATTTAACCTTGTACTGTAATTAATCAAAAACAATTGCAGCAAACAACATGAACATTGTAATTCAACATTTATTCCTTTTCCTTTCTAATAAAAAAATAAGGTCATTATTCACCTTCTGGGTAACAGAACTGAGTTTATATATCCATAACATCTGAAGTTCATTCTCCATATTTAAAGCAAACTTCTCAGAACTGTATTTCTGCACGGAATTGTCCAAATTAAAATGTTCAAATTAAATTGTTAAAACTAATTTTCCAAATTTTGGAAACAACAGCTTTGGGATTATACTGACAAGCTCTGTCAATGCACAATTTGTTTAGCCTATACCAATATCAAGTTTTATTGATAAGATTTTTCTCATTCAGCTAGTTCCCCTTCTTATATGTAAAGTCTAATATAAAATATACTCCAAAATCTGTATGACTTATTAAAAAAGAAAGGAAGGGGAAAGAGAGAGAGAAGAAAAGAGAAAGGGAGTGGAGGAGAGGGACGGAAGGAAGGAAGGAAGGAAGGAAGGAAGGAAGGAAGGAAGGTAGGAAGGATAAAGGGGAAACTAGACAGTTTATTCTTATTCTAGTTCACCTTCTCCATAAGATTTGCCTTGAAGATTTTATGGGGCACACCATGAGAAATGGACCAGGAATCATGTTTTTTTCCTGATCATTAGCTGCTTTTTGACCACAGATAATAAATATCAGGTTAGAATCAGCCTACTAAATACCAGTTGAGGTCCATGTTAGAATAATATTGTTTGCAGAGAATCTAATTTTCTTTGTGTACATATTATAGGTCAAGTAGAACACTTGCACATAGTCCTTGAGTACGTAGTTTGAAGGTAACCTATAGAATATGCACTCACCCATTATGTAAAAATATTTTATGTAGGCTACGTATGGTATAACTGTTATGAGTGAAGAGACAAATATCATAGGTGAGACAAAGTGTAGCCCTCCCTACAAAAGTTTTCTATAAGCACCTTTTAGCAAAATTGCAAATATTTAGTTCTTTGTCTTTTTAAAAAAAAAAGGAATAGGGAAAAAAACCCCAAACATTTAGAATTTTCCTCTTGGATTGTCAGGTACTTATGCTGTTTGAAAAGTTGCTGTGTAGACCAAATTTGTATTTCATTTGAAGAGTATTTGAGATTCAAAGTTGTTTAACACTATTACTATCTGCAATAATGGGTTTAAGATCAGAAGATTTCATGTTGTGTATTTCCTAACTAAATTTCAGTAGAATAGCATTCCTAATATCCTGTGCTGTGCAGATAAGAGGGACAAAGGATGGATGCCATTAATTTCCAGGAGACCATGTTTTCCCTTTTTGTTTAATTATTATATAATTATTTTTTAAATGTATTTCAAATAGCAAATACTAGCATTGGGTAAGGTAACTATGGCTTGGCAACTTATTAACGTATATCCAACACCACATGGCTTACTAGAGAGAAAATATAAGGGTATTTCCTATGTCTGTGTAATCAGATACTAGACCCCTCATAGCTGTACTATTTTCTAAATCACACTTCAGTTGTAATACCTGAACTGATTACCATTCGCCTTATTTGATACACTGTTAGAAGTTAGGCCTTGTCTCTACTTCTTCTGCATTGTCTTCTTGTTGCTTCCCAGCTATACTCTAAATTTGTATTTCTGAACTTTACTAAAATGCCCTGAAATGGTCCTTCCATAACTTCATATCTTTAAAAGAAAGCAAAAAAACACCATAGTCATTGTGCCTATAATTGAAATACATCTTATGACTTAGGAAGTTAGTATTTCATACAGGTGTTTTAACAGGAACTCAAAGGAGTAAGGTGGCAAAGTGTAAAACAGCAACACGTCTAAATAATTTTTTTTTTTTTTGCTTATACTGGAACAGCCGTCACACATAAAATGCAGCCATGCAGAGCAGAAACAGAGCAAAAGGAAAAGCTGGTCATGCAGCATCCATTTCCTGACTGCCATGAGGGAAGCTGCTCCAAGCTGGAGGTCCTGGACCACTTTGCCGCTGTGTTGCTCAACTGAGAGGATGCTGTGGCTGGGGAGAGGCAGGGGCAGCAGGCAGGGGGGGATGCGGCGACGCGCGGGTACCAGAAACCCAGCAAAGCAAGCTGGTGGCTTAGAAGAGCTTGTGCCCAACATGATGTGCCAATGTTGCTTATCCAGATTTGGAGTTTGCCCTGTCAGCCGGCTCCCAGTGGGTAGGAAGGGCCTTGGAGGGGTCCCAGCGTCTGCGGGGCAGGGCAGGGAGCTCTGGCAGAGAAGAGCAGGGAGAAGAGCAAATGGGCAGCGGGTCCTCACAGGGCCTCCCCGTGGAAAACCTCTGATTACCTCGTGAGCAGGTCAGAGCGCAGGCTGTTTTATTGACGGTGAGGTATGTTTTCTCTTAAAACGCTTTTCTCCTAAACGATGCTTCGCTCTAAGGAAGCTCTTCAGTCACCAATTACGACTTTTCTTGTAGCTGGAGAGAACAAAATTACCAAACAGGAGCCTAAATCAGATTCACCCAGATAACCGCATTTTACCCCAGGGAACAGCACCCTCAAGCCGACTCACAGAGCACCAGAATCAAGTAATGCTCTTCTCAGAAAAAATGCGGTAGCTGAGGGGCAAAGACCAGCGGGGTACGCCAGAGATGAGGAAACATCGGAAGTGATCACCTGGTGATTATAACAATTAAGTTTGGGGATATGAAGCAACCCTACATTTGGTTTGTTTCCTTTGTAATTACAGTTGAATTTTGGTGACAGAAAATGGGCAAACCACAGCGCCCAGCACCGTCATGCTGCACAGAGCCCTGGGGGCCACGGCTGCAGCTGACTGTCTGTGGATGAGATGCAAAGCGGGCAGATGATGAACTTCTCCTCATTGCCCACAACTGCCCGAACTGCCTCCCGAGGGGAAGTGGCACATCAATTTTACTCCTCCTGGCCAAACAACCATAGCAGCATACGGTTACCGGCTCAAAATGGAAACTTGGGCAGTTCTCACGGCAACTCTGCCAAGGATGAGCCTGCCTGGGCTTGTGCCATCTTGAGGTACTGCTTGAGCCTCCAAGACTGATCAGCCCGAGCCATCAGGAGAAACGTTCAACACCTCTCATGCAATGAGGGAGGGGTGGGTGTGTGTTGTGTCAGGCATCGAAGGACATCTCTGCAGCACATTACTCTCTGTCACTTCTTACTGGGTCCTCCCCTTTCCAGCCCCAGTTTAGGTCTATACATCGAGCCACACATTAAAAATGCCCTTCTCCTTCCCCCCTCCCTTTTCAACCATCCTGTGAAAGAGCCACAGTTGAGTTTAAGTGCCTGTAATGTCACATTGCCAAGCCTCCAACGGCTGCCAAATTTCTCAGAGGAAAGCTAGGATGCGACATGTGGTATTTGGAATGATTAAGTTGCCTTTGTGCACCACAAAGGCCACAAACACCATTACGAACATAACTGATATAATGCGTTTACAAATCAATTTTTTTAAACAATATTCACAAAACAGAATGCTATAAAAACTACTTCAAAATGTGTTAAAATGAGTTCCAGTGAAAGTGTTGTGGGCAGATACAGTCTATAGAATCACTTGGAAGCTAAGCCCCTCTTAGGCCCATCAACAGCAGACGGGTTTAAGCAAAACAGTCATTTATCTTGATTTTTATAGCCTTGGCACTCTATCTTAACTGCCAATGTCCAGTGTGTCTGCAGCCCTTACTGGGAAAGATTAACAGGCCTCATCAGATGCAAAGCATCAGATTTTTCTTTCAGGACCTAATTATTTTGTTTAATTGTAAGTTATGTACGGAATTTACTTTTAAAATTATAAAGAAATACCACATAAAGTTCAGATCGTAACAATTACAGCCAGGGAAAGGGAAGCACAAAGCAAGCATCCATGAGACTGTCATTCTTCAGATAGGAAGAGATCTCTCTCAGTGACATTAAACTGCAGGAAATGGATGTTTTTTAAGCTTTAAGGGGATGCAGGTTTGCTCAGCAGTGCACCAAAGGTGCTCACCAGCCCGCATATGTGTTGATCTGGAGCATCCCATTAATAAATCCCTTTATGAACAAATCACAGAGAAGGAATCTCAAGGTAGCAGGAGAATGAACAAACTGATCTAGCTCTTTCCAATCCCAAGTTTATAGAAGACCTAAATGTTGTTGTCTCCCTACTTGCTGATAATAAACTTAAGTTGCCCTTGCAGTATTCTCCCTGGGATCATGGCATGCCATTTGTATGCAAGATAAGGGTTCCCACTAAAATGAATAGGGCTATTTTCAGAGTTTTTCTTTTTAAATGAAAAAAACCCCAACGTTAAGAGTTTGTTAAAAACAACCAACCATTAAGAATCTGTTAAAAAAAACAACCGCTAGGTAGTGATGTGACCATGTCCAGAGAGAATTTGGTTTAGTGGTTTCTGCTCTATGATGAACTTACTGCAGTGAAAGCAGAGAGGGTTAAAGCAATCTAGGAAGACAATCAATATTTCATTTCATTGGAGCTAAGTAACAGCCAAGATAAACGCTTCTGATGAAGATGTTTGCAGGACTGGTGCTTTTCAGTTTTACAAGCACATCCTGATGAATCCTCCCAAAATCCTATTGGAATGATTAAATTTGTTCTCACCATTTTATAGGTAGCAGCACTGAAACACAGGCAGAAAGGCTGACATTTCAAATGCGGGTGTCTTAAATCAGGACTTAATCCAACCTTTGACATCCAAACAAAGGTCTGGACAGAAGTTCACTGAAGCCAGCTAAGTTTTCACTGAGTATTTAACGAAATCGAAAGCCATTTCATATTGGTCACATAGCAAACGGGACATGCACAATTCATGAACCTTTTAAGAAAATGGGCAGAGTCCTTGTGGAAGTGCCAGGGTTAGAATTCACCTGTTTCTGGCTTTTGTTCCCTATTTTACGTTTCTGGCATAGGCAACAGAATCAAATAACACAGAGCTCAGTGGCTTTTATTCTAAATAGCTACAGGAATATGCAACAAGCCCCAAACTGGTTTTAGAAGTGGATGATGTGCGTAATGTTAATTGCTAATTATAATCCGTTTGGTCAAAAATAATTGTTTATTTATTTATTATTCAACCAGTTCTAAATGGTCTGCATTAAGGGAAGGTCTACGGAGTACTGAAAACTAGGAAATTATTCTTCAGGACACATCTGCAGAAAAGAGTGCTGTGCTATTTAAGCCCTTGAATCCTGACTACAATGTTCTGCTGCTTCATCTGGTAAATCTGATCCCATTTCTACCAAAGAGTGGAATTTAATTACAAAGGCTTGTGAGTTTATCATGCATAATGATATACTCCCAGATGTTATGTCCATTGACAGCTTTCTCTGAAAATTAACAACACATAGCAATGTACCCAGGGGAAAACAGCAGGCTCACCAGTTTACTGACATGTATATGATTTTTTCTAAGACAACAAAGACTTTTCTAAGATGTTAAACAATAAAACAAATTGACTCAGGCCTGTGCAAATAATAATAGGTTATAGTCTCAGATGTTGCACATCTTGTTGATAGTATTTTCAAAGGGTTGTTGAGCACTTAACTGTATAACCTTCAGTAAAAATGCTGAAAAACATGTAATTAAAATGCCATCTAATAATGAACTTTATGGTTTGTTTTAATATTTAATACTTAAATGTATTTAAACTGGCAATTAATATAAAAAATCCTTTCTCAGATAGACAGACTTGAAAAAACACTGCTCCAGTATAAAGGCAAATATATTAAAACAACTGAAGTGCTCATTTTTCTGCATTGTGATATGCATATTGGAATTCAGTGGCAGACTCTTGCAATAGTTTAACTCTGCTTTTAGAGGATACTTTAAAATCTGTATTTTATAATAGTAACGCCATCTCATAGTAAAAGATCTTTTCTGGTATAAGCGTAGGATGTAAAATAAGCCATTTTTTATCAAAACACTTCAATTTTAGCATTTCAAGAAAGCCTTTGCACATAAAACCCCATGAAATGTGTTGCAAATAAAAATGTGCTTTCAATCCTAGAAAAGAAAGAGCTCAGATATTTTGAACCCCATAGAATCACAATGGCATAGAGGAGGTGAACAGAAAAATTACATAATTCAATAACTAGGAAGAGTTTTTAAACAATCAAACAGAAGTATTTTCCTCAAATCATGAATCATTAAACTGGAGGATTTAAAGTTAGAGGTAATTTTGAAGGCCAAAAACTTGAGTGAAGTCAAAAGTGATTCAGATGAAGAAGGAAAAAAATCTGTCATCAGTAGCTCAGCATGAAGGTGCAGCCAGAACCTGTGCTTCAGGTGGATCATGAACTGCTGGGAAGCTGCAAGATTACATCAGGGAAAAGTTGCCCCGTTCTTAAAATGAAGCTCTTTTTTTCTGTTGCAGACCATTATACAAACAAGGCTAGAAGGACCATTGCTTTGACTCAACAGGCTGGCACATTCTTACTGTTCGGTAAAGGTGCACCACTGTTATGTGGAATAACTTCAGATCATAGGCTAGCTATTTTGAGCAGTTCATTTCTGCTCTATTTTCTTGTTAACAGTTTTGTAAGACATACCTTCTCTGTTATAAATTGCATTTACAGAGGTATTTTTGTTACATGACAGAGGTAAACAAATGCATACACAACAAATCATTCCAAGGAACGAGTCAGTCAGGGGTAGGAGGTCAAATTATTACGTTGACATATTTAAACTATCCAAACTGGCCACAGAAAGGTGAATCTCTGGTGGAGACATCAGATCATCAGAAAGATCTCTACAGCCTTCAGGATGGGCAAAGACAAGCCTTCGTACATTTACTAGAGTTTTGGTGGGTTTCATGGGTGCACAGGCTGCGTGCTGAGGTGAAAGACACCCTGGAGGAACTGGGTGGGCTGGGTATGAACTCTCAGTTGGGTTTCCCATTTGAGGTCAATGATTGTGGCATCATTTAGATAGGGCAGAAACTTATAAGCCTATGGATGTCACCAGGAGCAGCCACCACCTATGCTGTTTCAGATCACGGGATAGAAGTGTACAATAACAGTAATAACAACAGCAAGAGATTCAAGCATTGATTGTGGTTTGGTTCAACTGTCTGCCTCTCTCCCTGGTTGGCAGCTGTCGCATGGCACCTCCCAAAGGTCAGTGCTGTGGTACCTGGAGCCAACAGTCAGAGAGTGGAGCATATGACAGTGTAAAAGCCCCCAGTGGTTAAAATTCACAGTGGTTAAAACAGCTGAGAACTTTCTTCACAAACATTTTCTTCTGTGTAATCTTCTCCACGCTGTACTGGAGATGCCAACAGGGAGTGCAAAGAAAAGTTTCCAAAGTAATAATGGGACGTTCCAGACCACTGTTGTGGGTCCAAAATGGGCATTGTGCAGAAGGACAATAAAAAAACATGGGATAGCCTCCTAATTTATGAAATTATCTGAAGTCTGTCTGTAAGAGTGACTCACTGCTCTAGAAACTGTCTGGAAAGAAAATATTTCAAGTGGATTTGCTGCTGACCTATTGCCCGGTACGGCAACATTTAGGACAGAAAGAAATTATTGTACATACGTAAAGGGTACCTCAGAGATTGTTTGTCTGTTATTTCCTGTGTTTTCCTGTCCCCGCAAATGCATCACAGTGCAAAGGGTGATGGGAGCAGCTGTGGTGACTGACTGAAAAGAGCTCATGAAAATGTTAGGTCCAACAAAAGTAACGTCCCTTAGAAGAATATGATGGTAATTATTTTAATGCAGTGAAATGAACAATACAAAGAAGCACCTGACAAGGCAAATTACAGTATTTGAAGTGTAAATTAGGCACTAGACCAGCAGACATGTAATTAGCCAATTAAAAAGATATCACAAGTGGATTTTCATGCTCATTGTTTCTGTCCACCCGCAGTGGCTTAAATATCCCCTGTACCTCAAAGTGGGGCAGTGACACTTGTTAATCCATTCTCTTATTGGAAATCTCTGTGGGTATGTGTATCTATCAAGAATTTCTCACCCTCTCGTAATGGGACCAGTGTTGGACTAAGGGTTCACCATCCCCTTTTCCTTTCCTGCCAAGTGACTACACTTGCAGTGATGGAGTTTGGAGCAACCCTTAGAGCTGAGGTAAATCTTTCCAAAAGGCTATGGACCAGGTCCTGAGCAGTCAAACCAACCCACCAGCAACTGTACCAGTTCAGTTTAGTTTCTCTGACAGCCTTTTCTAGGAGAAAGACTTTGTTCCGGGGGACAAGATTTCTTTCCAGAGCTCAAAAAGAACCCACATATCTAACCCAGAAACCAGGAGAAACAGTCACTGCACAAAAATTAGGTTTGCAAAGCAGGGAAAGTTCTCAAGATACTTGAAATGTATACTTTTGTAAAGGCTTGTGTAATTCTGTAAATCCACTTAAACCCAAAACATTTTTTTTTAATATTAGCTCTGTTCTCAGGTGTGTGATCATCCAAGAAGCACATCTGTTCATTTAAATCTTTCTTGTAGTTCAAAGCTCCGTTAGCTGGAATTCCCTAGGTGCACTAAATCCCAAATAAGAGCAGGTACCAAGTACTTTGAGTGTCTGGCCCATAATGCTTTGTAATTTTTAATTTTTAATTAATTGGGGGAAGGAAAGATTGGACTGAGGTTGTGGAGTTCTATTTTCATGGGAATTTTTTTTTTATGGGTAGTATAAAGTAAACCAAAAATTGTGTACTTACGCATATGTCTCACAGGTTAAGATTGGGAATTGCTGAAACATCATCTCAATTAGTAGCACTCAGTACCAGGCAAACCCTTATATAGTTTGTGATTTTAATACAGTATGTGAATTTATAATAGCACTCTGATAGAATTCAGTGTTCACAAATATCATAACAGCACCCACAAAATAGAATGGCGAGAAAATTACAAATGAAAATTTGCAACAAATAAATGCAAATATGGAATCATTGTTCTCATCTTCTGGGTTCTAATTACATGCTTACTTAGGAAAAGCTGGCAAAACAATATTGCAACCCATAAATGGGGTTAAGCCAGCCTTTAGCAGAAGCTCTGGCCTATAAAACCCTTTTTGAAGCTGCCTCGTCCATGACTATAAATAAGGGTGAAAGAGTATCTTAGTTGTTAAACCTAATGTATTCTTTAAAACTATATTTAAAATTATTAACAGCATTGAAATGCTGAGAAATGTAAGCTAATGAGCATTTATCTTTGGAAAACATTACTCTGGAGGCAAATCTGTTGATGTTATAAAAAATTTTTCACTGCATGTTTTTAATAGGTCTGTGGGCATTTAAAATCTAATTTAAAGGTATCTTAATGTATTTTTTAGTTCCTTCTTGTAAAATTTTAATAAGAAACCACAGAACTACTATATTGCCTGAAAGTGCATTAAAACAAATTCAGACATCAAAACGCAGAAGTCAAATTGCCAGTTTCCAAGCCTTCACCCAAAGCAAGTCCAAAATATCTGGTGGTTTGTTTTTTTTTCCCGAGGCTTAAGCATTTTGCTTGTTCTTTTCTCATTACTTTCTCTTTCCTGGGCAAATATCACAATTCATCCTCTCTTGGAAGGAGATGTTCCAGGAGCACGGCGACAACAGCTCCTCAGGCAGGCCTGAGATCAGCATCTGCTGGTACGTTTCTGGCGCTACTGATCGTACTGTGGCCAGGCAATGACCATCCACCCGCCTTCATATCAAGTATTAGGATCACAAGACCCAACATGTCTGGTTTTCACCCTTCTCTGTCCTTGGCATCCTTTATTTCTATGTAATTTTCCCCTTATCTGATTCCAAATTATTATTGAATGTAACAGGCTTGTCATTCCTGCAAAAGTGGTACGTTGGCAGGATACTCTAGGAGACACTTGGCAAATGTAGTTAGTAATCTGACTGCTGTCCATAGAAATATAAGGTTGTAAGACTCATTTTGATTTATTGTTGACAACATAAAAATGTCCTATGCCTGTTATGCGTTGCAGAAGAATTTTTGTTACAAGTTGTTTTGAAATGAACAGCAAAAACGCATCAATCTGTACAGACTCGTGGCAAAATCTTCGTCATTTGCTTTCAGTTGTTGAGACAAATTAATAACAGGTACAGACCTTGCCCATTAGGCCCTCTATGTGCAAACACTGATGTAACACACAAATATTTCAGTGGAAGATGAGGTGACTACTTCCATGTTCACAAGGACTCTCAGGGCAGGGGCCCAGAGGTGGAGAAGGGAAACCAACAGTATTACTTCACCTCTTCTTGCTCAATACCCATCCTCAAGGCTAGTTCTCATCACCTAGCTCATGCCAAAATGCCAATCGCAAAACTAGCAGGGCTCAATAGAAGCAGATTTTGTCTTGCTGGACAAGTATTCAAACTGCATTAGATAAATGCTGCAGTGCTGAGACTGCACTGGATAGCACCATTTTGCTGTCTTAACTTATCCTTCCCGACATGCTACTGCATAACCCACTTTCGAACTCTGCCCTTTACTGAAGAATATAAGCAGAAATACTTGTAACCCATCTGTGGTTTCTGTAAAACCATATTGTTGAAAGCAGTGTCAAGAGCTATTTATGTTTTTGAAACCTAAAGAGGCATCAGCCCCATATTTTTCTCAACGTAAGTACAAGTACGCAAAAAAGTCCCTGTCCTGAAAGAGCCCACAGTCAATATAAGGCACTACAGGCAAAAACTGATTACACTCAACTCTGAGGGCAGTGCTGGATAGTGGTGGTCCTACCATACAAACATCCTAATCCAGTGACAGGCTTTTAATTACATACATATCTTCTAACCGACACGTTATGAAAAGTTTACACAGTTGTTTTGATGTAACTAAGGTACCCAAGAGGTCCTGGTGTATGCAATTCATTTTCTCAAAGCATCCTCATACTCACATAAAACAATGTGTTTGAAAGGAGCCTTGTTTTATTGCTTTATAATTCTTCCAGTTGGTAATATTTTCCTTGACTTATACCATGGAAAAGTACAAACACTTCTGAGCCATACTTCCAGCCCCTACCACACTATGTTTCCCAGTCTCAGTAATTAGTACCTCTGAGGTAATCCATCTTCATTTTTCTAGCTTAGTATTTTAGAGACTTACTTACATTTTCTTTTCAAAGTTGTAGTGCTTTTGTTCATCAGTAATGAATGATACCCACAGAAGAACAAGAAAACATATTTAAAGCATTATGTATAAGAAGGGGCTAAAACTTTATGACGTTTACTTTTTTGAGATACTTTGAATTTTCTTCTCTAAGTCATAGTGCTTTCATTCATTGCTAGTAAGAGACATACTGTAAAGGCAGAAATGCTTTTAAAGGCATCAGGTGTAAGACTGAATCAAAATGTTGTAATGCTAAGGGTCAGTAAGCTCATGCACGGAAATAGTACTCAAATTCAAGAGAAAATAGCTTGGATAGTGCGTTTCATCACGGGTTTCTAGTCAGTCAAGAAAGAATCGGACATGCTGAGTGGATAAAAACTCAAGAAATAATTTCCAGTCAATTCTATTTGTAATAGGTGTAAAACTTCCTCTCACTTAGATTAAAGCTGGGAAGAGCATTAAAAGTGACGGCAAGGGAAATGCACGTTTAGCACTGCTACCAGGCTGCTAGTGAAGCAGCTTTATTTTGAATTCCCTAAACCAGCAGAAAGGTATCTGTGGTTCCAAAGATATTCACTAAGGAAGCACTGAGGCACAAGTTTGATAAGAACCACAGAAAAAACATCAGAGAATTCAAAATAAAATGAAAGGTAAATTTATGCAAAAATAGAGGGAAGAACATGATTTTCCTCTGTGGGTGTATTTAATGAATATGATCTTCAGTTCTTTATATTACCATTTTGAGATTTTTTTCAATGACTGTCTAAATTAATAGGAGCTTTCAGTCTCTGAAACTATGAAAAAATATTAAGCTTCAGCTGTCAAGCATTAAAACTTAGTGCACTGAATACAAATCATTCTCACTAAAGGAGTGAGGCACCTTAATTATCCACAGATTTAATATATTGAAGTATCATTAACATTCAGGAGTCCATCTTAAAGTAATTAAAATGCAGGAAGACTTAGAGCGGGGGTCATTTAGAAAAACACCTATACAGGGGCATGAAGAAGGAGGCTGGCTGGAAGAGAGAAGCAAGACAGTTAAGAAGGAAGACAAATGCTTGTTGACTCAGAGGTCGAAAAATACCCTCAAAGAGCTTTGATTAAGGAGACACGAGATATTTTTATAAAGTGTATCTTATCCGAGTGCTTTGAACATAAGCTCCCTGACACATCAGCAGCACTTTGGGGCTAGTTTTCAGTAGCGGGTTTTTTTGTACAAACCGCTTCTGTCAAGCTCTCTGTGTTGTGTTTACCCTTGAACCGTGCGGAAGGAAGCTGTGTATCCAGCACCGTGCCTCAAGCACCTCGGTCTCGAGGCCTTCTGAAAGGGAAGCCTGGCTGGTAGACCCCGCTGAAAACTGGGATAAGCTTTGCTTCTGCAGCAGGTTAACGCGCGTGCCTTCTCCTTGTTCCCTCCAAATGCTAAGCATTTCTTTAAAACATTTTTTAAAACCTGCACTTCAAATTCAGTTTGGTCAGGACTAAAAGTTTTATTTTACGGTCCTCTGACCCTCAGCAGTTGAAATGAATACTTAGATAAATGAGAAATGATTTTCCTGCAGGACTATTTTCCTGAGATTGGAATGATTAAAATTTCTGCGGCTAAAAAAAATCCCATTAAGTACCTTATGAGCCAGTGGCAGATTTAGTGGGCACATTTGCCCCAATGCCATATGACATAGTTGTGACATCTGAAAGAACAATGTTAACCAAAATGGTTAGTATGCAAAAAAGGCTAGTGATGACCGTTCCACATAATCTGCCACAGTTTTACTCTACACTCAGCTTGTTTCTTCAAGAAAGTGTTTAAAATGGTACATCCTCAGTATGAAAAGAAAGGACAGCCTTGTGATTAAGACATTTGATTTGCATTTCAATTTGAGTCCTGTTCCTCTCTTTTTCTTGTGCCCCACTGCCCCACTTAATTTGCCTGTTCCTCATTTTCCTCTTCTGTAAAGTGGAGAGAGTCAAACTTTGGTTTTAGAATCATAGAATCATAGAATGGTTTAGGTTGGAAAGGACCTTGAAGATCATCGAGTTCCAACCCCCCTGCCATAGGCAGGGACACCTCCCACTAGACCAGGTTGACCAAGGCCACGTCCAGCCTGGCCTTGAACACCTCCAGGG
>VUYV01000018.1:6501972-6549427 GCA_008711295.1 Anarhynchus alexandrinus
CCCATCTGGGGATGATGATCACTAAGCTGGGGTCCCAGAGGAAGCACGCCTGCACTGGTGCAAGGCTGTTGCCAGCCAGTTAACCTTGCCTTTCAGAAAGCTGGCATCTGTCTATCCATGCTCTTCTGGACTTTTTTTTTTGNGAGTGCTTGTGATCCCAGGGCAGATCTGGGGATGACGGTCACTGAGCTCATCCCATCTGGGGATGATGATCACTAAGCTGGGGTCCCAGAGGAAGCACGCCTGCACTGGTGCAAGGCTGTTGCCAGCCAGTTAACCTTGCCTTTCAGAAAGCTGGCATCTGTCTATCCATGCTCTTCTGGACTTTTTTTTTTGCAGCAGTCAGCACTTCACACTAAGGTATTCGCTACAGTCTGAGTTTTTCCTGGGCAAAGTACCAAAAAAAGTTACAAAGGAAAACTGCACCACCACCCCTGGTCTGCTTGCTCTCTTGGAGCATCACATGGGCATATTGGCTCTCTACTGTTTTGTCAGTATCTGCATCTGAACTGTAAGTCGAAATGGTCAGAAGACATTGGATCAAGTACCAGTCTAAACGTGCAGTACAGGTTTCATATCAGCACCATTATACAAACAACACACAGCTCTCCTTTTCCTTCCCCTATAGCAGGACTGCCCCTGGAGGGACTGAGTTCACAGAAGATAATCAGTGGGATTACACGAATGGACAAAACTGAAGTGATGTTACTCACTCAAGGGCTTGTAGTCATCTGGGCATGAAGCTTGCCCAGCTTAATAAATATCAATTAGTACCCCATGCGGCAACATGTCTTTGAGGGCATGTGCCTAAATACAGCATGTATTTTTCTATCTACACTGGCTCCAGGCACCACGAAAGCTCATCCCACCTGATGCTCACACCACATAACAAGCTCTGTGCAGAGATCTCCAACTTCACCACAGCCTGGCAGTTCCCATGGTGCTGCATCACTCTGTGCAGGCGTATCAGCGTGGACATTGAAGCAACACATCTGGAAATGGCTAGGCAGGTTCCTGTAGTTCAGCCCAGCAGTGCAACACAGCTGTACTGCTGCTGACCCCAGCCGGCCCCATGCTGAAGCAGTTCAAGTGCCTCTGCACCGAGTTTGCCAGTGCTCCACTTTTCAAGGTTACCTCATTTGGTATTTGAAGAAGTATTAGCAGTTACTTTGTCTTCTGTTACTGTGATGTTGTGTGTGGTATAAAAAAAAAAAAATTCAAAAGAGGATTCAAAACTATTGCTTTTTGGCCAAGAACAATTTTAAGCATGCAATCCGTGTGAAATGTCTGCAGTGGTTAGTTTAGGGTTATGTTCCTTTCTAAAGTCCTTTACACTTCTGTACAAAAACGCGTTTTTGCTCGCAACCTCTTTTGCCAATTCTACTGCGAGCAGGAACACGACCTTTACAAAGGATAAACACAAGCGGAGCAAGAACTGCCAAGCAGTCCGACAGTGCTAATACCTCTCAATGAAAAACAAACTGTAATGCTAATTTACGGAGTTGAAGATCAAAAGGAGATGTATCCACACTTAGACTATTCAAGTGTAGCAATTACTTTCAGACCTTAAAATGGAGCTTTCCCTTAAGCCAAGCTGCTACCTCCTTTCCCTCGCTGTGAGGAAGCTTTGTTGAGGACAGCTGGGCTTGTCTTGCAGAAAATGAGTGCTTTTAGCAAGCAGAGGCTGAGTTTAAATCTCGCACCCCTGCACACAGGGACTAATACTTCACTTCAGAGGGGGCCTCACAACTGAGTGAGGGCACTAGAAGCGTGCTAGCCATCAGTGTTAAGAGCTTTATTGTACTTTATGGGACTCCAGTTTCTCCATGCCCGAGTATGCTTTAAAGGTACACAAGTCAATGGAAGTCCTCTTTGTTGCAAACAGTAGGAAACACCACTGGACCACTGGGAGTGTATCAGCTTTGGTGTAAACAGTGTGGTTTCCTCTGGGTCCGTGGCACCTAAAAGATCTGCTCTTTAATACCAACTGCTTAAGAGTCTAATACTTCTCCTTCCTAACGCATAAGTGGACATTGATTTCAGTGGGGAGCATGATGAATTTCACTGTCTTTCTGGTTAATACATTTGTCTTACACTTCCAACATTCACACCACAGGATAAACAGAGGTTTCAAATCAGCTAGTGAATGTTTATAAAGTTCCTTACAATTTAAAAAGCTAAGTGCAAGCTATTATTACCTGCTTGTTATAATTTTGCTACCGTTAATCACTTTGCTTTTTAGGGGGAGGACAGCTGACAACCTCCTTAAAATTTGATTCATTTGTATTAATCAGAACTATTGCCAGAGTGAATACATTAAATACTGCCAAAACCTAATTGTTACATTACGCATATTATTACTCTTTTTGACCCAGTTCGTTAACGAAGCTATGGGGTACTCTAGGTTATTTGTCTTGGGCAAAGACATGGATGGTAGAGTCAAGTGCCCTAGAAGCAGTGTGTGCACAATTTTCTTGCACACAAGGGCGATCCAACAGAAGGCGCTTATTTCTTTGCTCACAGCTACAAACTGCTTTCAGCCAAGGCTCAGCACACAAAATGCTTGGTGCACTTTTTCTGTACAGTGCTGCCCACACTGTTTCACAGTGGACCCAGTATTTTCTTGATCTCTTTCCCCACTTTTCTGGCGTTCCTCTTTTCCCCCTCCCTATCGAGATGCCAGGCAATAACCAACCACTTTCCTCTATCATACTATTTCCTACTGCACACTGTTCCCATGTGGGCTTTTGTTCAGGCCCGTACCTGGTTTTCACTTGAGGTCCATGCTTGGGTTATATTACTTCTAAGGTAAGTAGGACAACAGCAGAGACCAATTGGTGAGAATAACAGAAAGCAGACAGTCAGGTCTCGGATGGGGGAGAAAGAAAGATGACTCTTAAGGACCCAGATGGGACTGTGTGACTATTACTACTGAAAGATGCTAGACTAACAACAAGAGTGTGAGATTGGTCCCCCTCTTCAAGAACAGAGCAGGAAGGCAAAGATTGGTTTACAAGCCCTTGTCATTTCTGTTTTTCTGAGTTCTACATTTTTGTTGGTTTCAGAGCTTTGTTTTCATTAATCTAGCTTTCACATTTGGGTTGTTTTTCCCTGGATTTTCTTACTTTAGGGAAAAGATTCATGCAGATCCACATCAAAGCTCTGGGACGCCTCACCACAGGTGAGTATTTATAGTGTGGTCTGGAGATTAGTTTTGCAAGAAATTTGTGTTCAGAAAAATAGAGCAGGCATGGCACAAGACTTGGCCAGGATATAATAACTTTTCACTGTAATTATCTTAATGCCTATGCTCAATTGTCCCAGATGACTGGTTCTGAAAGGACTTCCATGAAAGAAATGAAACTGCCTTTTCTGGCAAAGCAGGATATAAACAGGAGCTGGGGGAAAGGTAGGAGTGAGTATTTGGTGTGGGAGAAAAATGGATGTTCTTGCCCTCTTTGCAGACTGCATCTGAAAGCCTCCTGTCACCCCGCCAGCTTGTCTGTCATCTGTCACACTTCCAATTTGCCTGTCAGCAAGACAGAAGGAAATTGCTTTGGATGAAAGTTATTGACTGTGTCTTGAGAAATCTGAATTCAATCCACAGCTCTGTCCCAGGGTCCCAGGATGATACTGTGATAATCTTAAGATAGCTTCTGTAAAGGCATCCCATGCTGCCTTCCGCCTGCCCACTCACTGAAGGGAAAGAAAACTTCATCAACCCTTTTGCTGGTGCTTTTCTCTGCTGTCACTTCAGAGGACATTGGTACATGTTGTGCTTACGTGCCCTAACAAATGCAGCTGAGTCCAATCTCCATAGGGTACTTCAGGTGTTTCTGTATTGCAAATAATTATTTCACAAACCTATGGAAAGTATATATTTTCCCTCCATTTTACATGTGGAGTACAGATGCGGAATCTTTAGTCTGGCAGTTTTGGAAGTGTGATCTGATAGTGCCAAAAACTTCTGATGTGTGCCGCATGTGACCCAACACCCACAGAGGCAGCACGCTCTATCTCTGTGGCAGGATACCTTTTGCGCTGGAGTGTAGTTAGCCCCAAAGATGTAAACAGAGATTTAAACCAAAAAAGAAATCAAAACATATGAAAGCATTAGCTGAGTCTTAAAAAAACGACAGTAGAGCTCAGCAAATCCTGACTATGTTCATAGTCCTGAAGGCAAAGCCATGTGGACCAAATATCCCAAAGCTCTGTGAGCCAGGGTGCTTGTCTGTGGAGGGATGAGATAAGACAGTGGCAAGTGTGAATGTAAATTGCAACTTCAGCCTTCACGGCACTCAGGAAAAAAACAGACATCAACACAAAGTTGATTGTGACTGGAAAGAGGTAGGTTTCTTTCTCTCTCCACTTTTTCAAAATTAGAAAAAGGTCCTGTTGTTGAACTAGTAGGACAGAGGCATAGCAGCATCATTCTGCCTTGCGCTATACTTAACTTGATGTTATCAAATGGCATACAGGATACACTTGTGGCAATGCACGTCATTCCTTAGCATCTTCCCTTCACGTCTCCCACTTCCACTTCTTCATGCTTAAAATAATAAATTTCTGATTCACTTTTATTATATTCCAATATCCTAAAATCATATTGGCAGGCTAGATTGATCTGTCTATATGTCTTCCT
Organism: Anarhynchus alexandrinus; assembly: GCA_008711295.1. NCBI lineage: Eukaryota > Metazoa > Chordata > Aves > Charadriiformes > Charadriidae > Anarhynchus > Anarhynchus alexandrinus. The sequence goes on from VUYV01000018.1 coordinate 6,506,615, forward strand.
AAGTTGCAGAAAACTTTGTTTCTTAACACATAACAGAAAAAAAAAATGGAAGACCTCTAAAAAAAACCTTTTATCAGCTTTTTTTCTAGTTTCACAGAATCACAGAATGATAGGGGTTGGGAGGGACCTCTGGAGATCATCTAGTCCAACCTGCCAAAGCAGGTACACCTAGAGCAGGTTGCATAGGACGGCGTCCAGGCAGGTTTTGAATGTCTCCAGAGTGGGAGACTCCACCACCTCTCTGGGCAGCCTGTGCCAGTGCTCTGCCACCCTCAAAGTAAAGAAGTCCCTCCTCATGTTTAGATGGAGCTTCCTATGCTCAAGTTTGTGCCCACTACCTCCTGTCCTGTCGCTGGGCACCACTGAAAAAAGACTGTTCCCACCCCCCTGGCACCCTCCCTTTAAGTATTTATGAGCATTGATAAGATCCCCCTTCAGTCTCCTCTTCTCCAGACTAAAAAGACCCAAGTACCTCAGCCTTTCCTCATCAGAAAGACGTTCCTATCCCCTAATCATCTTTGTAGCCCTTTGCTGGACCCTCTCCAGCAGATCCCTCTCCTTCTTGAACTGGGGAGCCCAGAACTGGACACAATACTCCAGATGCGGCCTCACCAGGGCAGAGTAGTGGGGGAGGATGATCTCCCTTGACCTGCTGGCCACTTTCTTCTTGATGCACCCCAGGATGCCATTGGCCTTCTTGGCCACCAGGGCACATTGCTGGCTCATGGTCATCCTGTTTTCCACCAGGACTCCCAGGTCCCTTTCCACAGAGCCGCTCTCCAGGAGGTCAGCCCCCAACCTGTACTGATGCATGGAGTCAATCCTCCCCAGATGCAGTACCCTACACTTGCCCTTGTTGAATTTCATTAGGTTCCTCTCCGCCCAACTCTCCAGCCTCTCCAGGTCATGCTGTATGATGGCAGAGCCTTCCGGTGTGTCAGTCACCCCTCCCAGTTTTGTGTCATCAGTAAACTTGCTGATGGTACACTCTATCCCTTCATCCAGGTCATTGATGAATATATTGAACAGGACTGGACCCAGTACTGACCCCTGGGGAACACCACTTGTTACTGACCTCCAACTAGACTCTGCACCACTAACCACAACCCTCTGAGCTCTATCTGTCAGCCAGTTCTCAAACCACCCCAGTCCATTCATCTAACCCACACTTCCTAAGCTTGCCTGTGAGGATGATGTGGGAAACAGTGTCGAAAGCATTGCTGAAGTCAAGGTAGAAAACACCCACTGTCCTCCCCTCATCTATCCATCCAGTCATGCCATTGTAGAAGGCTATCAGATTAGTCAGACATGACTTCCCCTTGGTGAATCCATGTTGACTACTTCTGATAACCTAGATNTCCATGTTGACTACTTCTGATAACCTTCTTTTCCTCCAGATGCTTGGAGACGCCCAGAACAAGCTGTTCCATCATCTTTCTAGGTATGGAAGTGAGGCTGACTGGCCGGTAGTTTCCCGGGTCATCCTTCTTGCCCTTTTTGAAGACTGGAGTGACACTGGCTTTCCTCCAGTCCTCATGCATCTCGCCTGTTCTTCAGGACCTTTCAAAGATGATGGAAAGTGGCCCAGAATGACCTCTGCCAGCTCCCTCAGCACTTGTGTTATAACATTCTCATTCTAGTGGCTTTCCTGACTGCAGATGGTGCTTATTGGATGTGCAGGAGTATGATATGTAATTTTAAAGTAAAGTAGCACCTTTGGATCCCTACTTTCTTTTGATTTAGACAAAAGAGACATCTTTGAGACTTCTTTGCTCCTTTCTGGAAATTCTTAGTGGTATCGAAGTGACAAGGTACTGCCATGTACATGCAAATCCCTGGATCCCAGGTCTGGTGGAAGCTGAGGTTGTGAAGATGGAGAATACTCTTCCAGGAGTGGAAGGGAGCATTTTAACAACTTCTTCATCTTTTGTGAACTGCCTGGGCTCTTGTTGGAGACAGCTGATGCAGCCCTCCTTTGATATAAGCATTAATCATGGTTCCAGACTAATTATAGTGTGGTATATTGTGTCTGCATGCTTTTATAGCACTTGCCAGAACAGTATAAAAATATTTCATGGTCAAGTTAGGTCTGTAATGTTTTCTGGTGGACATCAGGATCTTTTGATGCTTTGCTGGAGAAGCAGGCATTCCCCTGCACAATCGTTGTTCTCTCTTTTCCTTTCTGCTGTATTAACCTATGGCAATCCATATGTCTTGGTAAACAGAATAGTTTTGCAAGATGCTCTGAAAAGAGGCTAATCCAGAGCCTAATAATCTCCTCTGAAATTTTAGTTTGTAGCTCAAGAACAGTCTCTATAATCCAGACTCCTTGTGCTGGGCTCCAGGAACTGCTCTGGCAAAGTCATGAATGAGTCACGAATGATGATGAGTGCAGTAATATAATTTTACCCAGAGTAGTGACCAATGGTCTTGGAACAGGAACTAAGATTTTGAAATGACTGAGAAAATGGATGGAAAAATTTGAGCCCAAGAATAATGTAGTAATGGTGGACCATGCCCCAGAGAAGGTAAACTTCTGGATTCTCCATATAGTGCAATAGTCACCTGTGGTTGAAGTTTTGGCTTGCGTATGTACTAATCTTACTATGTACCATCTTATTTTATTAGTATGAAAGGGATTTTGGCATTGAAAGGCGTAATGAATTAAAGCCTTGTTGGGATACACAGAGGAAAGAGAGATTTACACTTGATGAGGACAGTGGTCAGGATTTTTCCAATTAGGGGATAGGGCAGTAAGCTTTGTAACTTGTTAATTTGTTAGAGCTGCAATGTGTTTTGGCTAAGTGGAAAGAAAAGTTGCTTTAATTCTTAAAATGGGCAAGACATTTAGTGAGACAAGTTGTTTTCATTTGAAAGTATTTGATATATGTGTAAGATATGCTATCATGAGGTAAATGCAAATGAAATTAAACAGAAACAACACAATACACTGTTTATTGCTGGGTGATATATATCATCTCTAGCTAATTAATAAACATGTAAATTAGGCAGGCTGAGGATAAAGAATGTGTAAAAGAATGGCTTTCTGGAATGATTCCTCAAGATGATGTCATCATAGCTACCATTTATCTTGTTTCTACCACACTGAGGGTCTAAGCACGGAGAAGCTTGTCTGGTTTGGTAAAGCTATGTTGGATTTTAGCAGTAAAGATAGTTATTCCAGATTTTGTTTGACTGTTTAAAGAAGCAAATCTCATACAAGCTACAAACTTCATAAATTAGAAACTTCACAAATTAGAAACGTCACTAAATAGCAGTATTAATACATGAGAACCTCGAAGAAGATAAAGCAAATATGGGGAAAAAATGGTGGAAACATTGTTTACATCTGACTCATAAGTTAAATCCAGAGTTCATCATCTTGAAAGGAAGCAGCAACTGGCTCTTTCTTCCTGTGGGAGAAAAAGGCAGTCCCTCAAAGTATTGCTCCCTGCTTACCAGATTTATCTCAGGCCTGCTTGGACTGAGGGAGACATCTACATCTCAGTGCCAGCCTCCTCAGAATGAGAACAACTTTATATAGCAACATACTAAAAACGAAACAGTGGTACCTGACGGTACCAGCAACCCACCACCAGCTGCAGGATTGAGTGTTTCCTCCACCATTTGAGTAGCCTCATGTGGACACTAAGGTGCAAGGGTTCAAGGTGTAGAGTTTGGGCCCTGGATGGGTAGGCTTCCTGAGTAGCTTTTCCTGCATGCAAAACCCCAACCTGACATGCCCGAGCCCATCATGACTAACTAGCTACTAACAGAGCCACAGGCAAGGGCTCATCAGTGGTGTTGGTGTTGGTGTTGGTGTTGGTGTTGGTTTGGTTTGGTTTGGTTTGGTTTGGTTTGGTTTGTTTTTTTTCCAGGGACCTCTTTATGATGGACTTGCCCAAGGAAAATCCTGGTTGAGCCACATGTTTATGGACTGTCAGTAGTTCAGGACCTTCTGCTCTGCACCTTGCCCTGCATCAGCACTGACCTGCCATCGCTGGTGTGGGAAATGGTCTGCACATGGAAACACCATAGCAGGGATGTTTCGCTTGGGCTGCAGGGAGCTCCAGACCAAGCTGCCCTTGACTCTGATCAGCCCCTGCTTAATAGATGAAAAAGTAGCACAGCAGTGGGACAACCTCGATGCATGAGAAAATGGAGCAAGGCACACATTTCACTGGATCTCCCGGCTCTGGACAGATCTTACTTGACCCCCTGTTTAATCAGACTGCACAGAGGAGATTCCTAAATCTGGAGACTGTGTGTCCTGAACTTCCCTTTTCACCTTGCTTCCTATGGCCTGACAGTTCTGGTCCCACCTACTTTCTGCAGAGGCCAAATATGTTTATTAATGTGATTGCTGGATAAAAATAGCAGCAACACCCAAACTCAATAGTGTGAGAAGGGATTGAGAGAGGACTATGTGTACCTGTGAGCATAAATAGGAGCAAGAAAGCCTGAGACACTCCACTTGTTAGAGCACCGAAAATGTGCTACCTTTCTTCACATACCCTGATCAACCCCAGCCAGCTCAGAAGGAATGACTAGATCCATACTCATCTTGCAGGTGCTTGAAATTAGGTTTGAGGAGCGTGTGTGCATGTGGGCTGCCCGTGGTCCATGCCAAGGGGCTGCAGCATTGCAGGCTGCCTGTGCTTGTCCCAGGAACAGATAGGGACAGGGCTGGGCACACCAGCCTTCCACCACCTCTTGGCACCATTTGTGCGAGGCATGCAACTCCCCTAGTGCCCCACATAATCAGCCTCCAAACAGGTTATGATTTAGCCCCCATTCAGTCATTTAAAGTGATTTTTCTCTCAGTTAAGGCATGTTCAGAGAGTCTGGAATAGGCTGGGACACATAACCCCTTTGCTAACCTGTCTGAGTCCTAACACAGCAAGACAGGTTAGTGAAGGGACTACCTGTGGCAGGGCTATCCGCTCCTAATGGAGCAGGAGGTACGGAGTGATTCCACTTGTTCTGTAGGATATCTGGAGTTGTGTATAGATTACTGACCTTGTGAGGTCAGATTACTAGTTTGTGAGATGTTTATCTGACAGAGGCAGCCAGGATGAAAGGCAAGGAGTCCCTGCACTTTTAATAGCACTTTTCATCTCCTTTTTTTACTTTATTCCGTCTCTTAAAATTAACATTTGCCACAGATCTGAAGGAACGTCTCTTTTCCATTCCTCTCCTACAAGAAAGTGCGCAATTATTTCCCTGGGGTTAGACATCTACAAACTTCAATGACTTTGCAATTAAGCTTTTACAAAGCCTGTTTGTTTGGTAAAAGAGCAAATCACCGTGAAACTGCCAGGGCTTGGTGGCCCTCTCCTGGCCACACTTGTGCCATGCACTTGTCCTTAGACCCAAACCCCGCTGCAGCGCAGCCCCAGACTGGGCACCCTGCGCTGTGCCTTGCTTGGCAGCTTGCTGGCAGCAGGCAGCAGCTAAGAGCACACATGCAAAATGAAGCAAAAAGTTGAATATATTTACTTTGGGTTAAACAGGTCACCTTCATGTTTTACGTACTGTCATTTTGCCAAGTGGCACGCTAAATATAACCAAACCTCCGTTATCACCTGCAACATGAGGCACTGTTCATCACAAATTAATGTCTAGAAGTATGTTGATCATTACAGGTCGGATCCATCTCACCTAATTTTGGTTCCTCAGGTCTTTTGACACCTACTCTATGTTAGTGTCCTTTATAGTCATTCACTTGGCTGCTTTCAGGTTGCGATGAGATGTTTTCTAAGGGTGACTATTTCTCTCCACCTCAGAGGCAAGTGATCACAGCCATACACCGGAATATTGTCAGCTAGCTTTCCTCTTTCCTTGTGAGAGCTGGTTGTCCTCTTATTTTCATTGGGGTGGAAAGCAACTATTCCAGTGAAGGCCATTGCATTGCCTTGGTGTGGAAAACGGTGTAGGTACCAGCAGAACTGGGCCCCAAATCTCTTTAAGAATAAAGGGGATTCTTGCCACTACTGGTATCCTTCCCATTCCTTCCTCTCTCCCCTTCCTTCTCCTCCCGTCCTTTGCCCATCTCCCTGAGTAGGAAACCATTCAGGGCTTGTGAGCCTCCTCTTTTGTCTGGCAACATGGCAAATTCTTCCCTCCTAGATTTTAAATATTTAAGACTAAAATATTTGAAAGACAGTACACTGATTACATGTCTCTCATAAAGACCGATGAGTCACATAGTAGGAAAAAGAAATGAAAATACCCATTAATGACACATTGCTGATGGAGTTTGCAGGTGACAGAAAAGACTGGGCCATGTTAAATAATATAAAGTGTTAGGTCACTGTTACAGTATAATATGACTTGTTTGGTGAAGTGGAGAAATTAAAAGGCTTATGTTGTTATAACACCACACATCATATGCATGTAGGAAGATAGGAATTTCCATAGCATCAGGGACTCTGTCCTGAGAAGCTGTGACAATTTCTTGTATATCTTTTTTAGCCAGCTGAACTTAAGTACCCAGTATGACCATAGAGTCAGAAGGCTCAACATAGTCCCAGGAGAGACAAACCACCAGCTATGAGAAGAGACCATTGCCTCCTCTTTGGCCTGAGAAGGGGTGTGTGTACAACTCCACACCCAGTCCTGCTGCCCCTGGCTCCGTAGTGTGCTGGAAAAACAAAGCAGATATTGAAGAGGAGCAAAAAGGAAAATCACAGAAGCGGAAAAGTGTTTTGTTCATGAAAAACTGAGGTATCAGTTCATATCACTTATACAACAGAGGGTTTGAAGGGTTTGAACAAAATTTCTAAGAACCCACATGAGAACAAAACTTAGTTAAAGAGCTCTCAGGCCTGCAGGATATAACGAGCTAACAGGCCTGGAAGCAGAAGTTAAGAACATTCATGCTGAAATAAAAAGATAAATTACATGCCTGGAAAAAAGAGAAAGAGATATAAGTGCATACAGTAACATCTTACAATGAGATTGTTAAAGGTTTGTCGATACCGAAGAGCAAGCAGCAGCCTTTCCTGAGCATTTCAGAAGTGTGTGTGAGGCCAAGCTCTCATTAATTTGTCTCTGAAAATCTTATGGTTGAAGTTAACTATGAATATGTAATATAAATTGATAGCTGATCTACACGTTTGTTAGCATAGCAATCGCTTGGAAAGCTAGCACAGAAAGAGCTTTGTGGCCATTAATAAGCTGAATGTATTACTCTTATTCGCAGCAAGGCGATTGCTTCCTAAAGAGGAGGCTCACAGTATGAAAACACTGAGAGCGTAAACAGACCAGACTTGTCCCTGATCCAGGTTTAAAAATCCAGGTTTAAAAAAAGATGTGTGTGCTCCCTGTGAAAGGCAATTCAGGACTGGTAGCAGGCAGCACTACCCGGCTGCAGGGCTGCCCCAGGCTGTGCCATCACATCTCCCTGGCTTCATCCCCGCTACAGCTCTTGACTGCAAACAGGGCATCACTGTGAAGAGCCACATCAGCTAACAGCATGCTAAAATGACTCTGCAGTACTCTGCAGCCTTGGAAAAGCAGTATTGGGTTGGCTGATGATGGCTACAGCCTGGTACGGGAAGGTGCTTGCATTTCCAATTTAGAACAATATTCTGCTGCAAACGTTTAATAGTCCTAACAGCCACTGTTACAATCAGTAACGCATTTTAAAACCTGAACATTTATTACAGTGCTTTTCTGGAAAGATTTGTTATCATCTGTAGCACTCTTCTGAGATTAGTAGTGTTATTAAAGTCTTCTTTAGACTACTTAATATTTACCTGTGAAGGCAGGAGAGGGTCATGTACCTCTGAGAGGATGAGACCTTCATAATATTGCCTGTGTTCCTTGTGTTGGCTTGCTCCAGACTGAATCAGTCTCATACAGGCAGAGCTATCCTACTGTTGACTTTTGCTGCCAGAGGAAAAGACAATTCCTACACTTCCTGAACTTCATGTGCAAAGTCCTGAACCCTGAACTCAAAGAGAGACCTGGAGTTGCTTCCCAGACTCTCTTGCTTTTCTACTTCTCCCATCATTTGTTCAGTAAAACAAATCTCTGCTTCTCTCTGACACAGCATGAAGAGAGCCGTCAAATGTCAAAAAATAAGAAGTTTTTGGACTGTGAGAACAAAGAAAGAAGCTGTCAAAATATGCATTGCCCTGCCTGTATTCAAAGGACTTCGGATCTGCAGGTCCAAAAAGAAAGAAAAAAGTATCATTTTAGCTGCCAGGGTGCTTTAGCCATTTTACAATTACATTTAGGTGAAGCTGAAAACAAAATTCCACTTCGAAATGAAAAATCAGTATTTTGTTTAAGTGTCATAAAATGCTCTTAATATTTCTACTCTTCACTCTTACAATACTCTAAACAATTCTGTCAGTTTGGCTAGAACTTGCAAATCATTTCAGCCAATTCTCAAATGGTTTTTTTTTTACTCTTTTTTTTTTGCAAACAATGTGGCTTCTTTTTATCTTTAAAGCAGGAGCTGGAATGGTTTTTCCTTGCGAGACCTCATTCCCTGCATGTGTACGGGCATACAGTACTGTGTATGATCCTTTGGAGAGGGAGATGGGGCTAATACTTCTTTCAGCCTCAGAAAGAGAGTTGAATACTAATAAGCCGCTAGGACATCCTTTCCCGGTCTCTCTCACTTTTTGTAGCCCATTGGGATGTACACAAAATTAGGTGTCAAGGAGAAAATGCCTTTCCTTTTTCACCCTAAGCAGCTGCATTTGTTACAGGTAAGTCTATCATACCCTGCCCCTGTATTTTTAGAGCATAGAGAGAATTAGTTGGCTATTTCTAGCTCCAAAACACTGGATTAGACAGACTGAGGGTTCAACTGAATACAACCCCACTGCTACAGCCCTTATTAATGGCCTTGGCAAGTCATGCGTGCCCCTGCTAGTGCTACAGAAAAGAACTGCAAATTAATTTTTCCACAAGTAACATGCATACAACTTTAATTTCCCAAACAGTCCAATTCCCACGTGGAATTATACATCACTGCTAAATCACTGCTGCTGAGGACCTCCATCCACCCTGGCTGTGGTGAGCAGAGCCCAAGCAAACTGTCTGGACCCCTGGAAGACCATCTTTCCTCATGCAAAACAGCCGATGTGAGGGTGACAAGGCAGCTCAATCAAAGCCCTGGACTTTCCCTATCTGCTTTGTCCTGCTTTGGAGGGGATTGGGGGAGTACATGAGGCTCATTTTCTTTTCTGGAACTGAAGATTTCCTTTTTACTCCTGCTTAAACCTTGGAGAGCTGTTCCCAATGGTCTAGTAGGTCAACAGTGGTGGTCCAAGGCATGTATCTTGCACCAGATCGCATGGCCTTGGGGAGGTTGGGGATGTTTTCTGTTTCACTCTGGCAAGATGTTTCTTTCTTCACTTCACCAGAGTCAGTTTGGACAGGATGCATGTGTTATGTTAGGGAAGCTGGAGCAGAAGTGCCCTGGTACATACCCATGAGATGGTGTCAGTCCCATGGTGTATTCCCCTTAAGCTATGTAGTTACCTGGACACTTTAGTTTTTCTTCTGACCTTGATGATAGGCTCCAAAATGCAGTTAATTGCAAGGACTGCTGGAGAAAATGAGTGCTGAGGGAATCATACCTGTCTGGTACAGTCGCGGGGGGAGATGTATATTCAGTAGCAGAGGTAGCTGTTGCAGAGGGAGGATAAAGTGCTGCTTAATTTCACGTATGTGTTTGCAATACCCTCATTAAACAAGAACATTGTAAGAATGGCTTTAGATTTTCATCTAATGGCTACAACTGGAGCAATTAAAATTAAGAAAAAACAAAAAACAAATGCCGATGAGCAATAACAATATTATGGGAGGCGTAACAATTCAAAAGTTATTTAACTTGTATAACTCCCAAATGAAGACCCAATAAAACTGTTCAGACACAGCTGCCAGAACTATTGCTACTGTCAGAATACAGGCTATTGAAATAAAATGCATTGTTAAAACACCAGTTATAGGATGACAATACTTTCATGGGATATGCTTAGAACAGAATTATTTTCCTATCATCTCACATTGTTGAATATCAGCCTTAGGTCTGATCTGCTTTATGCAAGCTGGAATCCACCACAGGGGTTGCACGGCCCAGAATGGAAAAAAAAAAAAAAAATTTTTTTTCTGTTTGCAAGACTTCCTAGATTAATAAATCTACCTTAAAATAGCCTTGAGACACACAAAACAGAGTATCCCCATTGACGGTGGGTGAAACATTTGGTCTTAACTACCTGTAAATAATTTAAGTGCTAAAAAGTTTGGTGATGCTGAGTAGGCCTAAGGCACTTAATTATCTAACAAGATTCCTAGGGAATTCCAATAGTGTTTTCTGCCTCATTAGAACAGAAATATAATTTTTCTCCTATTTCAGCAAACGCCTCCTCAACAAACAATAAAATGTGCAAGCTGGAAGTTAAAGACTGGTTAATGGTCCCTTGACATGATCATACCGAAGTAGAAAAGAGTAAAACCAGCATATGCTGTGTACACAAAAAAGACATTTCAGCCTAGAAGTTAATGTTTTAAAGAAAACCTGCTGAAGGCCACGAAGAGCTCTGTGTCTTCATGGGTGGCTATTCCCAAGTTTTGTTCAGCATCTATTTCTGCTTGTTGTGTAATTTCTAATACTGTATTTCCTATCATTAAGAGGAAAACGAGGTGCTGTAAATCAAGTTAACAAGTAGCTTTTCTCAAGCTGTAGATGGAGAACCTACTTTACTGCCCGTGCACATACCGGCTGTGTCAGAGTGTCTTCAACCAGGCATGCTATGGTTTATGTGGTTTATGACTTTCATTCCACTTATTATTAATTACTATTTATTATGGCTGGTTATGAGTACTTAGAAAGTGCTTTTTATCAAAGGACCATGTGACAGCTAAACAGATTTTGTAAAGGAAAGCCACTTTTGACTTTTCTTTTTGTAATTTATTGAAGGAACCTAATACTGTTTTTCAAAAACGATGGACAGAGGGCCTTGAGTTTCCAGCTTCCAGGCTGATGGAGAGCTGGCTGTCAGGGATGGTGTCTATTTATTGCCCTCTGCTGGTATCATCCCTAAATTTGATGTTTCAAACCCGACTTGTCTACCTTTTGTCTCATCATTTATTTGCAACTCCCTGGCAGTGAAAATAATATTTTGGAGGAAAGACAGATTTGAAGATCGTTACTGGTAGGATGAAATGTCATGTGCTTAATTGTCAAGAAATGAGGATGTTCACAAATGAAGTGCTGAGAAGCTAAATCTCTTAGGCAATTTCTTTAAAAGGGTCTTCAAACATGAGAAAGAATATGAAAATGTCTCCGCAGAAATAAACCCTTGAGAAGAGGAATCACACTTTTAGGAAACTGAAAAAACTCCTACTGATTTTCTTTTAATAGGAAGCTCAAAGCAGTAAAACTGAAGTCAAGGTTTGCTATTGTTTAAGTATTCATTGTTTCACTACATCATAAAAAGAATGTTTTAGATAAGAAACTAGAATAACTTAGCAAATAGACTGAAAATGTAACATTTCATTTATCATTTGTCCAGATAATGTCACTGTTCTTTTTTACATCTTATAACAAGTGAGAAACTGTATCTCTTGCTTTTAACAACAAATGCACTCAGTCATAGCAATATCTGCCAACAGATGTGGTGCTACTCAATTGCCAGCAATGTTAAAAACAAGTTCATTTGTGGGGTTTTTCTGTTCCAAAACAAGAAGCACTAGCTTAAATAGTGATGGTTTCTGGGAAGTCTCAGGGCGTGCAGTCTAGCTGGGTCCCCTCTGGTTTATGATGTAATAATCCAACTGCACAGCTGAGGTCCTGGTCCCCCCTTCCCATATTCTCCCTCCCCTTCATCATCCATCTTCATCCATTCCTTTTCCTCTTCCTCCTTTCCTCTTGCTCAGCTCCTATCTTCTTCCTGTCCTTGCCACTACTCCACTTTGTATGTACAAAGAGTTCAAGACTAAATGGCACCAATTCTTCACCTAACCTTATTTAGTATATAAAACTAATTATAGGCTGTCACCCGAAAAAAAGATTACATTAAGCACAAGATGCTGTAGCAGTCAAAGCACACTCTTTAGAGACAGCAAGCCTGGATACGATACCAAACCCAGTAAATTGATTGCTTCCTTTGAGAATTTGTTCCAGTGTTTTCACTTCCTTTCTCAACATCATTGTCTAATTTTTTTTTGGATCCTGCTTCCTCAGATGTTGTTACAGTATACCATTGAATCTTTCTCTCAAGGATCAAAGACTGCTTTAGCATTTTCCTCTTGTGAAAATACTCCCCGAAATCACATCACCCACGAACTTGCTTTCAGGTACTATAAATAAGCTGAAAGATTTAAGCCTCTCATTATACCACATTTTCTCCAGACCCTCAAAACTTCTATCTTTTCCTTTCTCTTCTGTCCTCCAGCCTCCCTTGCTACACCTTCTTGCTCCCAAAAGTCTCTTTGCTGCAAGAAAAAATAAGAGGCAAATTCTGTTTCTTCTACTGGATGAATTGAGGATGACTGCTCCTGTAGTCCCAGGCCAATTCCAGCTCTGAGCAGCTGGAACACACTTGGGCTGGACAGCTTTCAGGGGATAGAGTTGAAAAGTCTTCAGCATTTGCAAATTTATACAGATTAAATGTCTCAAATCATCATCCTACAAACATTCAGCAGGTACACTGAAGTTATATGTAAAGAGCAGCAGGGTAACAACATAACATCCATGCCAGTCATAAAGTTGCAATAGGCCCTGGATTTTGCACTATCCTTTACGCTTTTCCTAGAATTACTCTTCTGTTAGATTTCTATACGTCTCCTTTTATTTTGGTACTGAACATCTTCTTATTAGTCAGTGGACTTAAGGTGGTGTATTTAATGTATATTTTCCAATTATATTTGGAACTTAGTTAAAAAAACAGCTTATATTTCTTTAAATGCAAGCCCCAGTTTACTTGATGTATCTGTGCATGTGCTCTGCATTCTAGTATACTGGCTATAAAGTTCATTTTGAATGAACGTTATATTACATGACTGTCACTATGATTACGCAGTCCTCTTTGCCCCTTGCTTTTCACAAGCGTTAATATCTCTAAAACTGTACAGAGAAAGGAAGCCCTGAAATACCTTTGCTATTTTTCCATACATTTCTAAAAAATCTTCTTATGAATATTTATTACAATCATATATTTAAATGGCTCTTATAACATCTTTATCCATAAATGAATACCGCATAGCACAGAATGAATAAGAAATTGCTGAGTATAGTGGAAATTCTGCATGACTTCCTTTGCTGTTCTAAAGCTCCCCTTTTGCTTTGCTGTGGAAGAGAGTTATTGAGATCTGCAAGCAGCTGGTTCACTTCACACCACAGAGGAATACATCAGTCTTGACCAGCAAAGCAGAAGATGGACTGTACTGTAGAAGGAAGGCTGGAGTTGAGCTAAGCCATGTTAAATTAATGGGTAAAGCTTTCAGAAATACCATTTTATACATGAAGCTCTGCTACTTCCACAAGTTGCCCAAAGCAAAACTCCTTAGTTGAATTATTCACTGAGGGCAGAGCGAATTCTTTTCTCCCCTGAGAACTGATTTTCTAAACCTCGTCGAGGATGTATATTCTTCGGTCACGGCACTCTCCTCCATGCTGGATGAGGTTGAATTGATGCTCTGCAGCCGCTGTGTTCCCTGGTAATTCTTGCCGGGACAATCTTGACAGTGTGAGGCCAACTGATTTTCCAGCTGCTATTCTCTTGGCTGATCTGCATTTGCTAGGAGACACCAGATTTGTGCAACTTGTCATCAGCTCTTCCCAGAACACTACTAGATATAGCATCATTCATGCTTATTAATCTTTGTCAACCAAACAAATTCAAAAAGGAGGCAGGTCCCAACCTCTCCCCAGAGCATCAGCTAGTGCTGAAAGCAAGGTGGACACCCAGTCCACACAGGTTGAGAGAGACTGAAGGCAGCTAGCACATGCTGGATGCAAGCTGTAACCTGAATGAACAATATCCATAGCCACACTTTTCCTTTTTAACGTTTAGCATAATGTCACCTCCCGTTTTCAGAAAGCCTCCAGGAACTCTGCTGGTCAGCTCAACTTCTTGCAAGTGTCATGGAGGAAAACTAAACAAGAAGCCTCTGCTTCTTGCAGCTGCAGGATATCCCCAGCCAGAGAGTCCCTGGTACCTTCCCCCTGTGAGGGCTCGGTTCTTTGACTGCACCTCGCACAGAGCTCTGCAGGGCACAAAACCTCCCCGTGTGGGGCCAAGACTGGCAGCAGGATTTGGCAGGGGAAGGTGCCTGCATCCTTCCCCCAGGGGCGGCAGGGATTCCCGGCTGCAGGATTTGGCACTCCTGACTCCCTGCTCTTGTGAAGCTGCTGCTCGGGGTCATCGCAACCCTTCTTCTCACAACACGGGGCTCTGAGCCTCCAGGAAGCTGCTGCTCAGCAGCAGTTTTGCCAGCGGACAGTAGTTTCAGTGATTGAACTGATCTCCAGTCCCCAGAGCCCCAGTCCTACTCTGCTGAAGCTGAGCTTGCATTGTCCAATTATAAAACATAAGTAGAACCCTTAAAACCAATAAAAGGTGAAGGGGGAAAAGGGACATACTGGAAAAGCGGTACACTTCCATTTGAGTTCCAAGTCTGTCACCCCAGTCATTAATTTGTCACCTGTAGTCTTGGCAATGCATTACCACTGAGCCAGAGATTGTGGATATAATCAGGTATCAGCACTGTGAATCTTTTTTCATAGCACAGGCTTTAAAAAGCTCCGTAGCAATCCTGAAAATGATATGAAGAACAAGAAGGCTCTTTAAGGTAGAAAAGATCTGCTTGGTAATGTCTGCAACATCAGTGCATGTGCAGAGGCACTGCAAGGACTGGGACGTGTCCCATTTAAAGCCTTTGTAGCTTGAACATCAGAACCCGATTCCAGGGGAGGGGAGAGGAAGATGGGTCCCTCTGCTCAGGAGGGAAGATCCATAAATGATCACAGGTAGGTGGGATAGAAGAGCTCAGTGATGCTAAAGCTGTGCTGAAGAATTGAAGAAAAGGTGGAAAGGACATCCTGCAGACTGACAAGATAGATAGGGAGAAGACTCTATGTTGGACAAAAAGAGAAAATACAGTCACAAAGGATATTCCTCGGTGTGGGGGAACTAGGCTGTCAGGCCCTCGTTATCTGAGATGTGGGAGCAGCTCTAATTGCTAAACAACATGGAGAATTGCACTTAGATTTATTTTTCTCTTTCTTTTATATGTTTCTAATCCAAATTTCTGTAATCAAATGATGTAATAATTTTATTTTCTACAATAAAATTGCTGGTTTGTTCTTTAGTTTACCTGCTATAAAGACTAAGTCCCTCCAGATAGATGTTATGCATCGACCAACCAGTAAGCCACAGCTTCATGAACCCCACATGATATGAAGGGAGTTATAAGAACAAAAAGAAACCTTCATTCTGTTTCTCAGGGGAAGAGACAGACACAGAAAGATTGCAAATGTATCTACAAATGAGTGGAGCTCTCAGAAACCTTGGTGTCCTCTAATTCTCATTACTGTCATTTCAAGTGAGACCTCTAGAAAAATATCACTTGGTGAATACCCCTTTATTTCTACAAAGCCTTTATAGAAAATCCTTTACTTATGTAATTTTTCATATCATCCCTATTTTGTCTCCAGCTATTCTGGAAAGATGCAAGTTTGCCTGATTTTCAGAAAGCTGATGGAGAAATATTTCAATCCTGAATCCATTTAGTAATCAAACAATAATTTAAAAGAAAATAAGTAACTTCAGTCAACTAGGCAAGTTCATCACTGTAACAGACAGCTTTTTTTACCTCAGTTCATAATTTTAGTGTATAGAATCTTCCATTAAGAGGTATTTTAAAACTATGGGACCTTATGCCTTCAGTAGTTTCACCGAGTAACTCAGGAAGATGACATGACAAGGTGTCCATTGAGAAATAATAATTATTTCCTGATGTCTCTGTGTTAACCTCTCAGGCTTCGTGTATCCTCAGCAAGTTCGCTGATGATACCAAACTGGGAGGGGTGGCTGACAATCCAGAGGTCCGCGCAGCCGTCTAGTGTGACCTGGACAGGCTGGAGAGCTCGGCAGAGAAGAACCTAATGAGGTTCAACAAAAGCAAGTGCAAGGTCCTGCACCTGGGGAGGAAGAACGCTAAGCACCAGTATAGGTTAGGGGTGGACCTGCTGGGAAGTAGTTCTGAGGAGAAGGATCTGGGGGTCCCGGTAGATAGTAAATTATCCATGAGCCAGCAATATGCCCTTGTTGCCAAAAAGGCCAATGGAATCCTGGGCTGCATAGGGAAGAGTGTGTCCAGTAGGTCGAGGGAGGTCATTCTCCCCCTCTACTCTGCACTGGTGAGGCCACAACTGGAATACTGTGTTCAGTTCTGGGCTCCCCAGTTCAAGAGGGACAGGGAACTGCTGGAGAGAGTCCAGCGTAGGGCAACTAAGATGATTGAGGGATTGGAGCATCTCCCTTATGAGGAAAGGCTGAGAGAGCTGGGACTCTTTAGCCTGGAGAAGAGAAGGCTGAGAGGAAACCTTATCATGGCATACAAGTATGTAAGGGTGGGTTGAAAGAGGATGGAGCCAGACTCTTTTCAGTGGTTCCCAATGACAGGACGAGGGGCAACAGGCACAAGTTGGAACAGAGGAAGTTCCGTTCAAATACATGGAAAAACTTCTTTACGGTTCGGGTGACAGAGCACTGGCACAGGCTGCCCAGGGAGGTTGTGGAGTCCCCTTCTCTGGAGATTTTCAAGACCCGCCTGGATGCAGTCCTGAGTAATGTGCTCTGGGCAATCCTGCTTTGGCAGGGGAGTTGGACTAGATGATCTCTAGAGGTCCCTTCCAACTCTGACAATTCCGTGATTCCATGATTCATCCAGGGGTTTGGAAGCATATGGAAACGACCTGAGCAAAAATCATTCAGACTTGGCAAGCTTTCCTCAGCAGCAGCCTGTGAAAGAACCTATTAGGGAATTTAATGATGGACTACAAGAGTTCATCAGCCACAAATTATATCAGTCCAAAAGCTGGCAGAGGTTCCAGTTAATGCATTAAAATGCTTTTGCCCTCATGAATGGATCATGGGGCCAGGGCATAGAAGAATAATGAGCAATATAATATCTACTTTTACTGAGCAACCTTTGTACAGCTATTGAGTTTCAAGTGTCAGTGGTCAATGGTGTTTGTATTTTTCCTAAATTGACTGACTTGGCCTCAAAAACTCCTCCTAATTGGGCTAAACAAGGGAAGGGAGGCCAATGTGGGAAAGGTGTTTTGGAAGTAGGTTACAGCTTCTTCTTCCCAGGGAAGTGGTGGTGTCACCATCCCTGGAGGTACTTAAAAGACGGGTAGATGTGATGCTGAGGAACATGGTTTAGTGGTGGTTTTAGCAGTGTTAGGTTGATGGTTGGACTTGATGATCTTAAAGGTCCCTTCCAATCTAGACAATTCTGTGATTCTTGTCAGGCTGAAAGGAAAATGCTGTTTCCACAAACTCTTAGCAACACTAACGCAACGATCACCTTTCCCCAACATTGTTCAATCCCCTGCCCCATGGCAGCATGCTGCACTCTTCGGTTGTGCCGAACAAGAAGTTCAGCTTGAGACAAAATAAAACCCTTCTTCTCATTCTTAACTCAGGTCATTTCAGTGATCCAGCCCTCACAAAGACCTTGGTTGGCAGAGCTGAGGGGAATAAACACAGGGGCAGAAAGGGCTGGGGTGGGCAGGCAGGAAACTGAGGGGGTGGCACTCTTCAACGAAGTTTTGTGTTAGCAGGTCATGTGTGTCAACAGGAGCGGGTCTGTAGAGTGAACCAGTTGTGCTGAGGACCTATGCTATAACCATCCTACATGGGATGTATATCCAGCTCTACTCCAGCCTTGTATACTGAATGCTCATCTATGGCTGTGATGCATTCATTGTGCTCTTGAAGCACCTTCACCCTTCAGTTTTCCCAATGAAATCCGGTCCCTGCAACCCAAGAGCGCTCTGTGATCACTAAACTGATGTGTAGAGGAGGGGTTTGGGTCTGGGCATTTGCTTCAAAAGCTCACCCCTGAGCTGAACTAATGCACAAATGCAGGACCATCCTGCAGCGCTGCCTTAGCCCCATTCAGCCTCAGCCACTGCCAGCAGGGCGGACAGAATCACAGATGGAGGGTCTCATCACAATCACAACACTGCTGCATCTATGCTAGTGGCCTCCTGGGCTTGGATCCAGGGCCACCAGTGACCTCAGAAGCCTCTCAGCTGCACGAGCTGCAGAACCAGGTAGGCGTTGATCAATTTAAACTTTTCACTACTGTTTTCCTCCTCTTCGTTTTATCACGTAGCTTCCAAAGGGCTCCTCACACCTTGCTTATCTTCCTTGGTCAAAAGTGGTTGTTCTAGTCTCCACAGCACACAAACCAGATCTCCAAGTGACATGGTGCAGCCTATGGCAGCATCTGGCAGCAGGAGGAGGTCAGGAAGGCTTCACAAGTGAAGCAATCCAACGCACTTTGTTCTATTGACCAACCGTCCTACAACGGGAACCCCACCCTCTCCCATCCAGGCATTGGGTGGGTCCATAAACACTGTTGGTGAAAAAAAGGGGGATGCATCAATATGTCCTCCATCTTAAGGGCTAGAGTAATAACTCACCCTTGCTGCTAACAGCAGGTGAGGGAAATGTATTTTTGCACTGCAGTCTTTGTTTGTCCTATTACTTTTAGTCAATTTAGGTATCCACGTAACCTATTCAGTTCACTCACTTCCAAGAACAGAGAAAGAAAAAGGCCCCAGTACACATTCAGGGACTGGATTCCACAGCTGTTGGTTCCATAAAAAGCCTGAGGATAGGTGTATGGCATAATTAATTAGCCTCCTTTTTTTTTTTTTTGGCATAGGACACAAAAATGACAAACAGATAAACTAAAATGCCTTTTGTTTTTGTAAAAATGAATTGAAGAGCAAAGTGATTCTGCTTTCGTTGTCACATTTTGGACACTGTGCAATTCCTACACTATGGGTACACGGGAGCTTCTAAAGCATTACCAAGCAAATTTACTGAGGTTACCATTTTTACAATGGATGACCAGAAAATTAATGAAGATGACGCATTTAATTTATGTGCTTGACAGGAATATACTACTTAGGTCTATTTAAAATTAGAAAAGCAGCCTGAGACTTTCTTTACTTCAGTTTTAGTTCATGGCTTATTGTAAGAAATAAATTCTACTGTTCAATTATTTACAATCCTAATGGTGTTGCTTTCCTTTAATTGCTGAATATAGATAATATTTTATTTATAGCTAAATATATATTAAGTTTATTCAGCAGTTAGGGGAAAGCAATAATTAAATACACAGAAAATATCTGAATAACTGCAAATTAAAGAAATTAATAATAACTGAAGAGAAAAAAATATGTTTATATTAGTAGAAGAATTATTTCCTATTTGAGACTAAATTCTGCCAATAATATATTAATGCTGTCCTCATATTTTGCACTACAAAATTAACTTGTCACTTCTGCAGTAATTCTTTATGAAAGATGTATTAAGGTCATGTCAGAATTTCTAAGTAATCAAAAGTATTTCACAAAGGCAATGATTAAGTATTAGAAATTAAAAAAGAATCTGAATACAGGATTACTTTATAAGCAGCGTTTTTGGCCACTGAACCTGAGCGTGTTGGAACCTGTTAAATATTAACAGACAAGTGCTATGAAAGGATTAGCTTGGACTATGAGCAGGTATGGTGAGAGGCAAGCCCTTCTTGCTGGGTCTGAGTAGAAGTGACAGTGCAATATTTTTCCATACCTCTGAGGTGAAGGCAGGAAGGTGGATGTCTTTATTATATTCTAAACAGATGGAATTTTTTTTTTTTTGTCAGAACTTAGAGTGCGTTGAAATAGGAATTTTTCCTGTTCTTAGCACTGTACCCCCATTTGGCAGTTATAAAACATCATAGATAAACCTTACTGAATATACTTTTTCATAAATAAATGTTTTTTATTTTACTTGGCCAAAAAAAAATCTCAAAACTAGTTTGTGATGGCTATTTACGCAGGAAATCTAACTATTGGGAACAAGAAGTAGATTCTAGCATGTGGGAGGATGGTGATGATCTCATGAGTTTTCAAATAATTTTTACCTGCTCTTTTGATCTTACCAGGAGTGTCATTTCAGATTGAGTTACTGAGATGCTGCAGCAGTGTCTTGTTAGTATCATCCATGCTGTTAGAGTGGCAAAATAATCCTGACCAGCTTCTACAAACTAAACTGTAACTGGGCTGGATCTGGTAGAAGGTCAGTGACTATACTCAGACGGGTTATTTTGCCACGGGGATCCCCCTTAGGAGTCATGGTTGGTGCCTGGGTGCAAGAGGCTGCCAGTTCTCCAGGCTTCTATGTGCTGGTGGCACTCAGATTTAAGTATTTCTCTCAAATTTTGGACTGCTAAAAGCTTCCTAGGTGACTAAATATGCATCACACATGTTTTCATAAAACACAGAATCACAGAATACTTTGGGCTGGAAGGGACCTTTAAATATAATCTAGCCGAACCCCACTGCCGTGGGCAGGGACACCTTCCACTAGACCAGGTTGCTCAGAACCCCATCCAACCTAGCCTTGAACACTTTTAATGGTGGAGCATCCACGACTTCTCTGGGCAACCTGTTCCAGTGTCTCACCACCCTCATAGCAAAAAATTTCTTTCTAATGTCAATACCAAGTTTGAACTCATAGTCAGTGAAGGATTATCAGGATCCAGAGATAAGTAGAAACTTAAACTTTGGCAGAAACATCTGAGGAATTTAACCTGTTAGATAGACCACGGAACCAAGACCTGTGCTGACTGCTCTGGGTGACCAGGCAAAAGAGGATTGAGGATGTCAGAGCACCAGATGAGCTCCAGGCCTGGCCTGGGGACAACCACCCTGTTGATGGCAAGTCTGTCTTCGGAAAGACTTTTCAGCCACCCCTTCGGAGATGAATCTATGTATTTGTGTCAGCTGAGGGAATGGACTGCTTCTCACAGAAACCAATGTGTTGGGAAAGGGCTTATCGATCACTATAACACAGAAAAATCAACACATGAAAAGGAGTACCAGGGTAAGAAAGGGGGCTGGAAAGTGATCTTGCCTCTCTATGCAGCAATTGTAAGACTGCTGCTGGAATAGTGTGCCACCAGGGAGGATGTTGGAGAGGGGGAATTCAAAGGAAGGACACAGAAAATGATCCAGAAGGGGGAGGGGAATCTTAGGATGCAGGACTGAGTTATTCACTTTGTTCAAGCAAGGGTGAGAGGTCTTACAATCATTTTAGATGGGTATTTACACATGAAAAAACGCTGGCTTGGGAGTTACTTTTACAGGCGTGAATTCATGGGAAAGAGGGAGGAGGAGGACCTTAATAGGGTTGCAAGCTACTGTCGGCACTGGCCAGGGCTGTGCATTTGCTTTGTTAATGATACAGAAGCAACACCCACACATTCCCCCTTCCTCCCCTGGAAAGCTGCACAGCTCCCCCAGCCCCGGCTCTTCCATCCTGCAGACAGCAGCTTACCAAGATTCAGTAGCTAGAAGCTAAACTCTGCCAGATACAGCCTTGAAATAGGACACAATTTCCTTGAAGTAAGGAAATTAACAGCTGGAATGATTTACCAGGGGAATTGCACAGGCTCTTAAAATGAAATTAAGTGTCTTCCTAAACTGGCTGTCATCCAGTTGCAGAGAACTCTCTGCAACCTCTCCGCTCTACGACCTCCTGTTTATACAGAAGACCTAAGCACATGAATGCAGGGGTTCCTTTCACCTCTACAATCTATGAAAGATACACCTGACATTTATAGATACTTTGATTTCTGATCATGCTGACTTCGCAGCGCTGTGTGCTCCTGACCTGACCCAAGGCAGGATGCGGTGCTGCTGTATTTGCTACTTGTCAAATTTGGCAGATACAGGGAGGAGGGAAATTAATCACTTGCCAAAAAGAAAAAAAGTATTTTCCTCACTTTTTTTTCTAATGTCAATCAGTGTAGCAACTGATTAAAAAAAAAAATGGGGGCAGAAAGAAAAGAACCAACATCTAGTAAAAAATTTCACAACTTTTTGGTCAAATTTTCAAAATAAATGTGTGGATGTAGAGAAATTCTACCTTTGCAGGCAAAAGTACCCTTAAAGAAACAGGTCGCTCAGATCCCAATAACCAGCTCTGGCAGTTTGCATTTCGTTCAGCTCCATCCCTTTCAGTGAGGCACATCTGAGCAAAGCCCACAGCACTGATGGCTGTGCCTCAGCTGACACAGATGAGGACGCACCTGGGAGGAATGGGAACGCCGTCATCCTCTCAGCTTTCTTCTCTGATCCTGATGCCTGCTGGCTATGAAATGGTGGTATATCACTTCTGCTTTACACACGTACTGGCCAAGCCTTAATGTGCATTCAGAGCAAGCTGTCTTTCTCGGGCACGCCAGCTGCAATGCAGAGTAAAAGGAAAGGCAAACAGGCACTTAAATGGGCTTTGAAGCCCTCATTGCGATGCAGAGAGAATAAAAGCCTCTTTGCTGCCAAAAAAAAAATAAATCAATTGGCAATGGTACAGTCTCTCTTTTCCCTGTATGCCCTGCTTACACGCACACCTTCACTCCGTTATGTTTCTCCACAAATTGACACCAGTTAAGCACATGTCATCTGGAGCTATTACATGGCTGGCCTGGGAGAGCTCCCCACTCCTCTCTTCTCCTAACTCACCTTGATCTCCTGCCTTCCAGCATGGAGGCGGATACAGCACAGGGACGGCAACACCTCCCCATATCCCTCTGCTCGGTCGGGACGCAAGGCTGGGTGCCAACTGGGCCAGCGGCACCACCGGGACCCAGCTGTGGGTTTCCCTTCCCGCAGGCGGTTTTTGGTCACAGCGCTGCCATGGGCTGGCTCAGCAGCTTTAGCCAGGCACTTCCCATCACTGAGCCTTTGCTTTTCTCCCCTCCCTCATCTTGCAAGCTCCTCAGGTCTTGGGTTCTTTTCTTTTGCTGGATGATGTATAGTATTACATCAAATAACAAAAAAATAGCCTGTAGCAGTCTATGTTGCTCTGTTCCTCCCCTGGCTGCATACATAGCACCTCTTTTACTCAACGCTCATCCATCCTAGTCAATCCAAGCAGGTTCCTGAGCACAGGACCACGAGTGTCTACCATAAACTGCCCTGACCCATATTTTGGCTGAGCTAGTGCTCCCCCAGAGCAGCTTCCAGGCACAACCTGGCAGTGAAGGCAGCAGGGTGGCCATCGCTAGCAGGCACTGTGCCTACAGCTGCCTCCATCCGCAAGCCAGATGGTGAACTGGCACAGACACGGGCTGTCCCCCAGTGGTAAATCCCGATGGCCAGGGAAGCTTCTGGGCATGCTCCATTTATGAGTATAGACACACGGATGCAGTCAGCATGCCCGTGTCCGTACAGCACCGACACAGCCAGTGCCTGTACGCAGGCGGTGCACAGCTGTACACAGAGAGTGGGTCCAACAGATGCAAACGCTGTTTTTTAAAACCAAGCTGGACTGAACTCGGAGCCCAAAAGGAGTGGGAGGTAAAGCTGCTTCATATCCATTTTATTGCTTTCATTCCTCAGCTGTTCCAGAAAATTGAGTTGTCTTTGACATAATTAGGACTCTATTGCTCTCCCTATATTGTGCCCTGTACCAGAGCTCATGGCACAGTTCCTGTGAAGAAACCTTGATGGCAGTTATCCACTATTGCTAAAATATTTCTGCAATCATACCCTTGGCTTTTCTTTCATTTACTGAAGAGGCTGGAGTAAGAAAGTGGATCTTTATGTTGCACAAAACATACCAGAGC
Organism: Anarhynchus alexandrinus; assembly: GCA_008711295.1. Taxonomy (NCBI): domain Eukaryota; kingdom Metazoa; phylum Chordata; class Aves; order Charadriiformes; family Charadriidae; genus Anarhynchus; species Anarhynchus alexandrinus. The sequence goes on from VUYV01000018.1 coordinate 6,530,501, forward strand.
ATTAGGAATAGCGTATCAAAAGCAATAGATGTATCTTAACTTCATGGGTAATTCTTGAATAACCAGCTGGACAAAAAATCTACATTTAAGTGCTCCCAAAGACTATAAGCTTTGTACTCCAAACAAATTTTACATTTTGGTATTCTTACTACTCAGCTTTGTATCTGAGGTTGAGAAGTGAGGAAATGTGGAAAATATGAGATAGTCCTAACAGCTATTTATATCACCCTAAGTTATGGAAAACAAGCTTTCCCTTGAATAATGCTTGCACTACCTTTTTCCAAGCAGCTGCACAAAATCATTACAGTTTGCAAAATTAATATGTTTGCTTGACTTTGGAAAAAATACATTGCACATATCAGCATTTTGTTTTGATAACTTAAAAAATGATTATTATCTCTAAATGCCAATTTCTAGGTTATGGTTAATATCAGACAACTTTACTTTGAAACTGTCTAGTTTTTACTGTAAAAGCCCACAAGTCTTAGTGGAGGACTTCGGTTTATATTGAAATCTGAAAATGCTGGTTTAGTAATTTTGCATCCCCAAGCGGGATGGATAATTGAACTAGTTTCTCAGAAAAGCAAGCTCAGGCTTGTGAGACGAAAATCCGACCACAAGATGGCATCTAATTCTCACAGTAACATTCAGTAATGGGCAAGAATATTTCTGAAAAGAAAATGAAGCAGTGATGAGCATTTCAGTAAACCAAAATCATTTTAGTCAGGGCACTCGCTCATAGTGCTGCCCAGTGTGGCACAGGACTGGAGCAACGAGCATCTCTTCCTCTCACCCCACCCAAACTGCGGTTTCCTCCATTTATGGGTCCTAACGAACATTTTGACCTAATGTTTTTAATTGCTGTGATTAAAAAATAAATAAATCTGAATCCACCATTAATATAATGCAGGCACTTTGAGGCTTTTAAAGAGAAGACTGATCATTAAAACAGATTTCAGGACCTTTTGACCGTGAATTACTCCAAAAGACAACCTGTGGCTGATTTTCTTGATGGCAAAATACTTTGTCATTCTCAAGGATGAGACAACCTTTCTATAATTCTTCATTTCCAGTACATGCCTAATATATACAGTATGTTTCCAGTCATCAAAGAGTGATGAGACAAAAAATAAGGCTATGGGCTCAGCTGAGAGTTACTTTAGTAATATTACCACAGGGAAAAACCTGGTGGCTCCAGAACTGAAAGAGCATGAAAGCTAAATTTAAAAATACACACATTTTAGCTGACGCTGCTGTTTAGAACAGAAGACTTTAGAAATTAAATGTCTTTTATTTCTTTTGTACCCTATCAAATAGTACCTTTCCAGTCTCCAAACACTGTATTAATTAATGACCCAATACGTAAGTGTGGATTCTCTCTGACTTCAGACATTTCCTTTCCCTGAGTGATGCTATGTGCCTCTGCACCAGAGCAGTGTCCCAGGGACCCCAGTGCCGTGGGGATCGTGCCCCCAGAGCGGAGGGAGAGAAGGCAGCAGGGCTCCAGACCACCCTCTGCTTCATGGCATCATCATCATTATCAGTGCATTCACCACCATATGGTTTCAGCTAGGGTTTAAACAGGAGCCGGGTCATGAGGGACACGGAAGGGAAAAAACGGTTGCCTGCTAGCAAGAAGCTGCCTGAAATCTCCCTCGTGGCCTGAGTCATGCCTCTCTGCGCTGGAGGTGGCTGGGATTACAGGCAGCCCTGAGAGCAGAGGAGTGGGGGCAAGCAGGCAGAAAGCAGATGTGCTGCAAGTGGGTAGAGTGGCCTGTGAAATCCCCTGAAACATCAGTCTATTTGGACAAGACCATGTCTTGTAAATCACGGTCGTTCTAAAGGCTGTTCCTCCAAGGGTGCGTGTGTACATCAGTCCTTGATCAGGTACACTGCCCTACTCACTGCCGCTGTTCTGCTTGCTCTGAAGTGAAATATCTTGTAAATGTTCTGTAAATCACAGCCTAAGACAGCAAAAATGCTGCATCCTGCTAAAACTGCACGGAGAGTTTCAGGAGTCAGGCTGCTATCATCTGTATTGGATTGACAGCACCTCTTCACAAAATTTGACGTGGGATCTGTAATGACCATGAGAGGTCATGAACTCACCACAATGGCTCATCAGGAAGACAGCACCATGCTCCGCAGTAAAATACTGAGGCTTCAGCTCATCTGCTGAACCATGAATATTGACTGCTGCAGCACCTTTGTCTTATTGAAGGCTTTCACTAATGCATTGGACAAGTATCCTGCTGCAATTAGCATCTGAAATCTAAGAAACAAAAGCACAGCTCTCTTCAGCTGTGGCTTGGAGAAATGCCATATCAAAGTTTTCCCAAGCTCTGCCCTTTTTGTAGCTGCATAAGAGGCTCCTTGTTCCAAAACATTAAGTGAATGATTGTGTGCTACTCCCATGTTTATTAGTGGGAGGCAACACTTTCCAAAGCCTTGTCTGTTCCTGAACTGAAAGAACTGTGCAATAAAAAAAAACAACATTATGAGAAGTGTTCAGAAAATATCAGGGAAAATATAATTGAAATTGTCCTTTTCTTTCACACATTGAATTCTGTGTCATTTTTATCCATCCTGTTTAAAAATGGCTCTGCTCTGTTTGCAGTGGGAAAACAATAGCGTAGACAATTTATTCAGAACAATCACTTATTTGAGATCTGTTATAGTCAGAGAGCTTCAACAAAGCCTGTGTCATCACGGAAGCTCATAAATGCTATTACATATCCGCACGCACCTAATGTGACATTCCTGACACTGCATTGTCACCTGAATGGTTGCAAAAAATGTACTTTAGGACACACTTCAGAGGTGAGAGCATCTTGCAGAGCTTCCACAATTTAAAACACAGAATCGAGGGGGCGGGGTGTTCTAAAATCGATTAAGAAATCTGTACGCAGAATTACTAATATTTTGTTTCTAGTACTGTGGTTTAATTTCAGCTTTTCTTCTCTGCACTGTTTTCATCCTGGAGAGGTATTGCTCCATCCTGTGCTGTACCAAACCCCTGACACTTGGAGAAAAGCCCACCTTGAATGCCCCTGTGCTAGCAGAGCTCCCCAGAACTGAATACTACTCAGGTAGACATGACTGCTTTGCCTACATACCGTAAGTCTGAGCTTCCCAAGTCACAGAAGGAGCAAGACTGACCCAGGTTTGAGATTTTTCCACATAGTCTTGAGACCAGCTCATTCATTTACTAACACCTGAGAGCTAGGACTTCACAACAAAACTGTTAAGCCCTGAAAATTACTCTACCTTCTATCTCTGTGACCAAATCTGGGAGCATATCTGAATTCTGGTACCTGAACTAGAGCAAGAACCAACTATGAACTGGCCTCTCTTCTCTCCTTCACTCTGGTTCCCACAGACAGAATGATCAGACGAGAGCTACAATGTATCTGCAGGTATATCTACAGGTGCAGCTTCAGCTTAAATAGCTTAAACTGCAGGTTTTCCCAGAGTTTCAGTTATATGAGTCCATGTCCTAAAAGACATGTGACATAAGTAGCATATAATACATGCAGGCTTCTCAGATTCCAAAATGAGCGGATCTTCACTAAGGTTATGTAAACAGTGCAAAGAGGTATATTATATAATAAATCCAGCATGTACTTCATAGAATGGTTTATGTTGGAAGGGATCTTAAAGATTATCTAGCTCCAATCCCACTGCCATGGGTAGGGACACCTTCTGCTAGACCTGGTTGCTCAAAGCCCCATCCAGCCTGGCCTTGAACACTTCCAGGGATGCGGCCTCCACAACTTCCCTGGGCAACTTGTTCCAGTACCTCACCACACACATTATGAAAAATTTCTTCCAAATATCTATTCTAAATTTACCCCCTTCCAGTTTGAAGCCACTACCCCTCGTCCTATCACTACATGCCCTTGTAAAAAGCCCCTCTCCAGCTTTCTTGTAGGCCCCCTTCAGATAGTGGAAAGCTACTATAAGGTCTCCCTGGAGCCTTCTCTTCTCCAGGCTGAACACCCCCAACTCTCTCAGACTGTCCTCATAGGAGAGGTGCTCTGATCATATTTGTGGCCCTCCTCTGGACCCGCTCCAACAGGTCCATGTCCTTCTTATGCTGGGGGCTCCAGAGCTGGATGCAATATTCCAGGTGGGGTCTCATGAGAGTGGAGTAGAGGGGCAGAATCACCTCCCTCAACCTGCTGGCCATGCTTCTTTTGATGCAGTCCGGGATACGGTTGGCCTTCTGGGCTGTGAGCACACACTGCTGGCTCATGTTGAGCTTCTCATCAAAAAACACCCCACGTCCTTTTCCTCAGGGCTGTTCTCAATCCATTCTCCGCCCAGCCTGTATTTGTGTTTGGGATTGCCCTGGCCCATGTGCTGGACCCTGCACTTGGCCTTGTTGAAATTGATGAGGTTTGCACAGGCCCACCCCTCAAGCCTGTCCAGGTCCCATCTGGATGGCATCCCTTCCCTCCAGTGGGTCAACTGCTCACTTCCCTCACTTAGTATTCCTTCCAGTTGGAACTGGATCATCTAAGATATTCACACAAGTCCCATAACTCCCTTTCTGACCATTACACTTCTTTTGCCATTGAAGGTCAGCTTAATTGATGTGGCAAGTCCTGTGACTAAAAGATGGTCCCATCCATCATACCTCCTACCAAAAGAGCCCTCCTGACTCTCTTCCCCCATTTACCCCAAAATTCCTCACAAGGCTCCATGTGGTACCACCTGCTCCAGAGTTGTGACCAGCACACAGTGAATACTATGTTCAGTGAGACCTCCCACAGTCCAATGTAGTCATGATATCCAAGCCTTACCAGGATTCAGAGTTAATTCAGATTTGCCGGTCTTCATAGGGAAAGAAAGGGAAAGGAACCCATACAATGCACAGTCGGTATAACCTTGGTAACGCTGCCTTTGTAGCTTCAGGTTTTACACTGGTATCACAAAATTACTGTCACAGATTACAGTAAAAATCTTGGAAGCCACAGGTCAGAAGACCGTCTTTCCTGCCTACCTATGGCTGCAACCTCCAACAGCCTGCCAACAAACACTTACTTATTTAATCAGGCTTCTTTTTTTAATCTAAAAAGCCATCTTCCAGAGACATTTTCCCTTGCAGATGTTTTATCTAGACACTGATTTCTACAGAGAGCTTGTATTTTTACTTCCTTATGCACCTATTCATTTGTGGTATAAGGCTTGCAAAGGTTTTAATATTTGTTCTGTTTTTACATGGTCCATAAGTACGTTATTGTGACACAAAATAAATGTTTCAGTTCAGAATGTATATGGCCTAGGGACAGATCACAGGCACAGATGCGCCTCAGAAACATGCCAGAAACTGGTAACATTCAGTGTTTGGTTAGCAAGAAAATGTTCTGCTTACAGTAGATCCTTCCCACCTTGTATGCAAAATTTATTTGAAGAATGGGATTTCGGAGAGGGTACAAATGCTATGATTCGGGAATAAAGAATAAATTTAAGACTTGAACATTCCTCTGCTTCCATGACAAGTGGATCCAATCAATTAGTAAAATCAGTAACATCTCTTCAAAATGATGTTAAGGAATTCGTACTAAATGAGTATTGGTGGCATCATGGTACACAGGATACACATGGTACGTATGCAAGATCAAGTGGGCTATCATCTTCTCTTTTCCCTATGAAACTGGGAAAGGTAGCATCACAGTGCACAGAAATAATACTCCGGTGGTGCCATTTCTAGGCATGTCCACCACATACCATCAAGGAGATAAAATGATGTCAAAAGACCACTTTAGATGGAAATGAAGAGAACTTCCCTCTGTTTCACTTCCAGCTGTGCCTACTATGATGTGATTTCTGTGTTCAGACTGCACTTTTCAAACCAAGGTGCAGGCACTGCTCCAAAGTGGTGCTGAGGATGTCCTGTATGATGCTCAGGGGATGGAAGTGGTGACAGCAAATTGTGTGTGGACTTCTGCACTCACCACGCAAAACCAGCCTGGGTTCAGCTGGACAGCACTGGATATAGATGGAGGGATCAGACCGTGAAGCCCAGCACCCTCATATCTGAAAGTGATATATGAAGACATTTAAACGAACCCCTGATTTAGCCTGTAAGCATCCAGACTGTATTTGCATAGTGCCCAGCACACTGGGCTTTGGAAGCTCTAGGGATCAGAAAATAATAGTATTTGTTTTCTAAATAGGATTTAAATAAGCACTATAGAACTATTTTAGCAAATAAATTAAGATGCATTAATGTGCCGGGTATCTTCCTCAACTCTAAAGTAAAATGACCTAATAAAAATATCCAAATGTTTCATTCAACTCACGTTTTTGTCTATGTGACTTAGAAGAGGATTATCATGTGGCCATATTATTTACGTATTTTTCAGGCACGATTAAGAAAACATAGTGATTGGAAAAGTATTCCAATTGGGACAGATAACATTTATATGATACGTGGGCTGATTGGAGATTTAAAAGTGCTGTTTGTTATGCTACAGCCAGTTATGAAACAAATGATCTGGCTCCAACATAAACTGTTAAACTGAAAACATGCCAGAGGGAGACAGCTGTCAGTACATTAAAAAGTCATTTTCTCTGACAACAAAGACTTAAACCAATCATTTTATAAACATATTTCTTTGCCCAACCAGATTTCCGTAACTCTAATGGTTCGTTTGCTGCATGGAGAAATAAAGTAAGTTTTTGCTCGTGTGATTTGTCAGGAATTTCTAGTCAGGAAGAACAGATGGTGCTAAAAAATTGAACAAGGATAACAGCATTGTCAGGCTTTGAACCACAAATCCATTCTTTCTACACACGTTTAAAATGGAAGCAATGCATACCACAAACCTTTGACCGCGGCCAATCCACAGTTTGCATTTAAATGACACTGTTCCCTGTGTCAAGGATCACATTATGGAGTCATTTTCTCCAGGTTTGTGACAAAGGCTTTGGATTATAAATTAAAGATGCGGCCACAGTAGGTAAACTGGTATATCTCTGTTAAACTGGTGGATGTAGGGATTTATACAGCACAAGGATCCAAAGTCACACTTTCCAATCTATGCCATGTTTCATGCTGGCACAGGTGACTGCCTGGACAGGTCTTAGGGAGGTTGGCCCTCCAGACAAAACTCAGAGGACTGTGTTTTCCCCATAATAATTTTTCACTTCTGTAGCATCATCCAAGCAATTGTTCCTGGATCCCCCACTGTCTTTTCTGAAACTCCTTTTCTGAAATATCACTTCTGTGACCCTCAGCCAGCTAGAGAAACCAGAGATCCCGAAATACTCTGTCCTTCGGTACCTGCATATTCAACAGGCCAGAAAGTAAAGGTAACACTCAAGTGTAAAAGCCTGAAATCCCAGCGCTCTCACTTCAGAAAATAAAATAAAATTCAGCACCAAGGTAATCCATTAGCTGGACTGCTGTGGGTTAGAGCCCCAAGAATCACAAGTACTGAGGGAACCAGGAGTCTCAAGTTCACTAATTCAAGCCAGGGAATTTATGAGAAGGGAATGGGGTGGCTTTACAACCCTGTTAACGTCTGTGCTGGCATAGATAATTTTGAGCTGACAAGCTATTGCTGGATAAAATATATTCATTTGCTTTGCCTTTCACTCTTGTTCAGCGAGCCAAGTCTTGACAGACCTATTGTCTCTGTTTTTATGTGAAACTTATTTTACCCGTTACTTTTCTTAAAGGCACAGTTCCTCCTGTTGTTTCATAGAAATTCTTTTTCTTTTCTTCTTCTTGCTTGCTATTATTCCCTTTCCCCCTTCCTTTCTCCCCTCCTTTTTTTCCCCTCCTTCCCTTCTTTCCTTTCTTGCTTCTGTCTTCCCTCGCCTCTTTCCCCCTTCCTTCCCTCCTTCTCACACCTAAAATCTTAGCCTGCTGCAGAGAGAAAAATGAAAAATGACCTGTATGGATGTTAAAGACCCAGAAGCCAAACAGCAAGGAAAAGGAACCCTCCAATGTATTTATTTCTAAATTGTACAATTTGCGGCCAGGATTCTGTGGGCTTTCAAAACATGGAACTGATAATAAGGTCACCCACTAGGATTTAAAACCAGGGCTGTCTCTACAGCACACTATTGAGAGTGGCAGGTGGCAGCCGTGCACAGATACAATCTGTTAAAGCAATAATAATGATTACTACTCAGCGCTCCTCTCCAGAAGCAGCACCACTAATGAAAATGTGATCTGCTGTAACCTAAATATGTCATTACCAGCAACTTCTAAGGCAAGTCTATCGGCACCGGTTGCATACACCGCTGGCAAGGCCCACAGCTTCTGCTTCCCAAGAGATGGTGAGGCACTGGCTCCACTCTGCAGCACAGGGAGAAAAGAGCAACCACATAAATCTGCCTTTTTTTCAGAGAGGAACCCTGCACATCTTGCTCTGTCTGGCTCTGGAGTCGTCTGCCCTGCACGGATGGGAGGGAGGCTGTGCCTGCGCCCAGGAACCAGGAGTGCCCCGAGCCCCAAAGCTCCCCCTGAGCCCCAGCCAGGCACGGCCCCTCGGCACTGCAGCGTCTTTCCCTGGCGTCTCTTTCCTGGCCAGGTGCTGCTCACCCCAGCTGAGAAGGATGATTCAGCGCTCAGTGGAAGGTAAGCGAAGATGCTGCCAAAGTCTCCTCCAGTGCGGTTATGTCTAAACTGGAGAGCTATTTAAGACTCTCAGCCAGTTTTTAGCCTGCACCCATCCATCATCCACTCCTCAGTCTGGTGATTTCAGTCTGGCGCTGCTTTAAGGCCCAAAACAGACTTAGCGCCCGTCTGTTTCTAGGACTGGGCGGATCTGCAGCAAGGGTGCAGACAAGCTGGAGCACTGGTGGCCCTGCCTCCCTGTCCCCCAGTCCTGCCACCCCTGGCCACACCAGCGCTCCCACGGTTGGCACAAGGGCAGGTCCCGGCACACAGAGCACCGCTGGCTCCGTGCTCCACTACACATGAGCGGGTACAGAAAAAATGAGACGATGGGAGCATCAATCGTGCAGTGGCATGGAAATGCTCCCACGTTGGGTTGATGTGTAAGCTCAGAGCTGCTCACCTCTGAGGGAAGACCTCAGCAAAATGTACAGCAGGCATGTACCCTGCAAGCACTGGATATAAACATGCACATCCTGGTCTTAAATAAAACTCGCTGTGCAACACGTCAGGTTACACAGAAAGAATCTTTTAAAAGCACACCTCTCCTAATTAAGGAGATACTCTCATCAAAGTTGTTTTGAGCATTTACTACATATAAATGAAAGCGAGGAAAGGAAAAACATTTTTTTTTCTCAGCTTCTTAATTTTCTTAATGTAATCAATTAAATCAGTACACCCATTTCCAGTTCAGACTCCAACTGTTTTTTACAATGTTGCATCGCCACTGTACACAGAATTTTCCCAGGGAGGAACAAATAAGCGTAGTCAGTACCTCTTCCAGTTTGCAAGTGTACAGTCAGTAATCCTTTCTCAGATGCAAACACACGCGCACACATGGACATGTACACTTTGGGCTCTTGCTGAATGGAAGTTTCTGATGCCAGGCAGGCTGTGAGGCCAAGTCAGACAGTGAAATGATGGTGGTGGTATCCCCTTCTCTGGGCCATCTACAGCCACATTCTCCTTAACAAGTCACTACCCTGTTCCTTGTCACTTGCTTGAACAGGAGCAGGAAAGTTAGCTTCACGGTAAATATTTACAAAGCAAGCATTCCTGTTTCTATTTTTAAATCACTGTTTGCTCATTATATTGCCCATCCCTTTTATGGAGATATTAATAGATGTTTTCTTCTATCTTCATTTTGGTAACACAAGTAGTTCTGTCCAGCTGCCTACAAAGACATAATCTCTCTTCTTGAATTTGTCAGTGAATTAGGTACCCAAGAGAGAGGAGCCCTGCTGAATTAAACTGTTTCAGTGGGAGGTATAAAAAAAATGTATATCCTGTATGACAACTCTAGATGTGATATTCTTAGGTGTGACACTTTCTTTTGAAATTCAGTTGAGATCCCCCCATTTGTATTTACTTTCTTTAGACAGTATTTTTTAACCAATATGTAACATAGGCATCCATTTGACTGGCCACCTTTCTGTGTCAGTCATCACCGCATCTTAGCCAGCTTGTGTGCTGCATGAAAAGAAAAGGGTAATGTGGGGAAAAAAAGCAGACTAGTTTAGTTTGTCTGCTAAATATGGGCTCTTAAAAAGAGAGTGGTGAGATAAATTATGCCTATCTAGTAGCTAAGGTAGCGTCTGCATCTGTAGACTCTACAAGCTTTAATAACCAAGGTACACTCTGTACACAGGAGAGGAAGAAATCTTCTGAAAATGATCTTTTGTGCACAGAACTATCACTCAAAGCAGGCATCCAAGATGGAGAAACCACTGATCTCTAGTTTCGGACAACCATGCTGCTTCCCTGGTTTTGCACTTGCATCTATTTCCTTTTTTAGCTACTTAGCTGTGTGATGAATTGTAATGGGAGTTGTTCTGAGTAACGCAAGTTAAGAGTGGGCTAAAGAAGGCGAGCTGCTACATAAATTGTGCTGTTTGTTACAGCTTTTAAATTGCTTAAACAGCCATACTGATGAAATGTTGGTAACCATCTGCTACCAACATTTGTAAATAAATATAAACCAACCTAAATATACCCCAACTCGTTGCTCTGTTTCAGGCATGGGTCTCTTGGTTTTGGGTTTTGTTTGTTTATTTTAAATCCACATGTAGTTTATGCACAGACTTAATTTCTTCAGACTGTTTAGCTGCCTGGGGGTGATTTCACTATGCTGTTCTTTGGTACCTCTCAATGCAAATTACTCATGACTGAACAGAGAGGAAGATGCCAAATTCTGATTATTATTATTATTATTATTTATATTATTTAGAAGTGGCAAAGCAAGCTGTAAAAGTGCAGTTTCTTCATGACAGTCTGGGAACACAGATTAATTATAAGCTTTCTTTACATGAGTTCCGTTTGCAAATCTGAGCAAGTGGTACAAACCTGTTCTACTTACAGAAGGAAGAGATTTCATAGCATGTAGGAACCCTACCCAAAACTCAGCTGTGTTTGGCTCTAGGGAAATAAGAAACAGAATTCTGAAAGTTTGACTCTTCAGTTTTGGCCTTACACCAGGGTTGACGGTATTTTACACTTATTTTAAGTATTTACTCTGGAAGACTACTTGTTTCAATGCATCCTCTCCTATGCATGCTTCCTCTCTGATTTGTGATCATACAATATCTCTTTAGTTTCCACAACAATTGCTTACTGGGAAAACGAGTATTATGAAAATCGTACTAGAAATCAGTTGTTGGGTACTTCTTCAAGCATCTACCACAATAAATGTTACTTGTTGACTGTTGCTATCATTTTGCACCATAGTGCCCCAGGGAAACAAAAGCTGCTCACTCTCAGATCCGATTTCCTTTCTGATAGCTTTGTCTCTGCAACAAACCATACCTCTAAGTTAAGAATGCTGAAAGGGAAACTCACATTTTGGGGAAAGTGTTTAAAATATTATGAAGAAATGAAAGGATTTCTTGATAGCCAGATTTTCCTATTAGAGTGTTACTTTGTGATGACTGGTAGTTAAATTTTACAACACGATTTTACAACTCCTCCAACACATCAAGAACTGTGCACATTTTAGACATCTTTTTTTCTTTTGTTGCTGCTCTGCATTGAGTTATTATTTCTTATTGAACATGACTTCTAAATAGATTGGTGAGATGTAATATAGTAGAAACATCTCTTGATTAATTTTTTTTAAAACGTTTAAGTATTCCTCTCCCACTAGAGAGTTAGATCAAATATGAGCATAGCTGTATTACTTTGCACAAACCAATGATCTTTTTTGCTTCCAGATGACTGCAATGCTTATGAAAGCTGCCAGGATGGATTAAAATCATTCATGAATTTGTAATAAGGGTCTTAGGTTCCACAAGGCAAGTATTTTGCAGTAGAAAGGATACATTGCCAAAGGATTCATCCTTGTTAATAGCATACTCTGCAGTTTTGAAACACTGGCCTTTCAGACTTGAGCAAATAATTGAATCTCCTTTTGGCTTTGTTCCACTAATGACCCATTGGAATAGGGCAGAATCCTGAAGTCAGAGAGTAAATGGGGTCTTCTTACTGGGACAGGCTTCCAACTGTATTTGATATGCTACTGTATAGATGGAAATAAAAAGTTAGACTTGCACTTGAGGAACAAAGTGTTCAGGGGAAAAAAAGAGGAGCTACTTGATTCTCTTAGTGATTTGTAACAAATATTAAGAGTGGTATTAATGGAGCGTGATTGGAGGTGTGTGTATGTGTGTGTCTGAAAGTACCAGAAGAAGCAGTAGAACATGTATTAAAAAGAAAGGTACGTGAATGAAGAGAAGGAACAAACTGACCTAAAGATCAGGTAGCAAAACAAGACGAAGAACAAGTCCAGAGCCATAAAATACCCAAAGGCAACAAGACATTCATGAATTTGTGAAGGGTGAAACATAGTGAGGCAAAGCATCCCAAACACCATCCCATCCTATAGAGTATAAAAAGCAAGTCTAAAATCAGTTAATTTGCCAATCAAGAAGCCCAGAGGCACAATGAGGACTTAACAGATAGCATCCTTATCCTCTGTGTGATCACACATGTGATCTTGGCCAGACCATTTGACAACACACACATTTTGATGCTTCTGAGTACATCGGTGCGAAAGCATCAAGGGAGACAGTCAACTGTTTACAGAGATTTTGTCTATAAAATCACATTCCCCTTCCATAGGATCTCATGGTGAGCTTTCACAGAATCACGGAATTTTCAGAGTTGGAAGAGACCTCTAGAGATCATCTAGTCCAACTCCCCTGCCAAAGCAGGATTGCCCAGAGCACATTACTCAGGACTGCATCCAGGCGGGTCTTGAAAATCTCCAGAGAAGGGGACTCCACAACCTCCCTGGGCAGCCTGTGCCAGTGCTCTGTCACCCCAACCATAACGAAGTTTTTCCATGTATTTGAACAGAACTTCCTCTGTTCCACCTTGTACCTGTTGCCCCTCGTCCTGTCATTGGGAACCACTGAAAAGAGTCTGGCTCCATCCTCCTTCAACCCACCCTTTAGATACTTGTATGCCATAATAAGGTCTTTCCTCAGCCTTCTCTTCTCCAGGCTAAAGAGTCCCAGCTCTCTCAGCCTTTCCTCATAAGGGAGATGCTCCAATCCCTCAGTCATCTTAGTTGCCCTACGCTGGACTCTCTCCAGCAGTTCCCTGTCCCTCTTGAACTGGGGAGCCCAGAACTGGACACAGTATTCCAGTTGTGGCCTCACCAGTGCAGAGTAGAGGGGGAGAATGACCTCCCTCGACCTACTGGCCACACTCTTCCCTATGCAGCCCAGGATTCCATTGGCCTTAGCTTTATCACACTCATTTCCTATGCTCTTTAGTGCTTCAAAATCCTTCAAAACCTAGAGATCCAAAACCTAGAGATCCCAGGTACACACTCTTTCAACTGATGCACACATCCCCCGGCAAAGATGTTTGCTGTAATTGATGCTAAGCAGCTCTAAAGTAGGATGAGGGTGGCACTGGAAAGATAGGATTTACAAAGTAATGGCAACACAAGGGGACTAGGCAGCTTGAATGTGAATCTACATGGATAACATTTTCTCACATGCGGACACAGCCAGTACAAAATTTATGCATCATTTAAATTCTTCTTGAGCCTTTAAAATTAGGGAGTAAATGGTTTACAGGCCTTTGGCTGCCCCAGTTTCATCCTCTTTAAACATTTCAGCCAAAAAGAAAATGGCAATAAATGAAAGTCTTACAGACTGCATCGTCCTTTTACAGCAGTGGCAAGAACTAGGCAGATCATGCAATACATTTTCTTTACAATGACAGAGGAAGTTCTACTGAGTTTTCCAGAAGGATTTGAAATCAAATCTACGTGTAATACTGTAGGATCAGTGTGGAAGCTTAGAAGATTTGGAGTCTGATTATAACATGGAACATTTTAGTTTTGGGTTACTATTTTATATTCAGATCAGTTTCCAAGTTTCCATGAAAAGTTTCTATCTGCTGAAAATTAGGACACATGCTATGCAAGTCTGTATCTTCTGTCCTGGTTACACAAAGCAACGTGCCAATCTGGGAAAGTCAGAAGTTGGAAACTGGATTATCTCCTTGGTGCAAAAGGCAGTACCTTCTCAGCTACATTCGACCAGGCTCTGCACACAGTTGGATCAAGAGTCTTTACAGGATCATCAGTTGGGCACGTCTCAGAGCAAGGACGGAAGACATATATGCCTAAATGAGGACTTCAGTGGATTTAGGGTGATCAAACTGTTCCAGAAAACCTACACAGTACCTTACTCTGAATGCGTCTGACTTCACAGGTGTCCTATCCAAAGTTATGCTCTGGTATATTAAAAAAAAAATCTTCGTCCTGGGCAAAACTGAGCAGCTCCGCACAAACCTATCCAAGTACTTCTTCATCTGAAGGGATGGATCCAGTAAGTACATACTGCTTAACCTGCAGTATCAGCCACTTCAGAAACCGCAGTGGCAGCTACTGCTTTCTTAGGAGTGCCAGAAGATGAGCAAGATATATGTGAGTTGCTGTACTCAACAACTCCTTAAAGTACTGATGCAGTCTCAGAAATCCCAGCCTCCTCTCTTTCCTTTCCTCTCTCCCTCTCTCTCCCTCCCTCCCAGCAACTACCTTGTGAGGCTTAAAAGCCAGGTTTCCTCGCACACTTCCTTCAGAAACCATTCAATTCTTTTTGCTGCACTGTGGCACAGTTTGTAGCAGTGAAACAGAAAAGAGCATTCAGAGTCGTGACAATTTCTTCACAAATGTCTGCAGAGCAGTTAATTTCTTAATTCTGGGGCCTCTGAGCACTAATCCAACATAAACAGCGAAAAACAAAAGATAAGAACATCACTTAAGTAAAAAAAGAGAGAAATCTGCTGCTCACTAGCCCAACATACACAATGCTACCAGCTGGCTTGTGCACATCTTATTCAAATGTCTGCTGTGCCTTGTACAGGCTCAGGCTAACGAATATGGTAAATACGAGCAAGTCCTTGCTGACTGGCAACTACAACATTCCCTTACCTCATTTCTGTATATTCAGATACTTTCAAAAGCAGGTTTTTATCTTCCAAAGCTAATGACAGGTGTAAGCCATGGTTTAGGTTCTGTAATTCTCATAACCAGGCTGGAAGACCACACTTCAGCTTCAAACTATTCCTTCAGCTCCAAAAATCCAACTTCAAGGACGAACATCTGTGATGCTCATTTTGTAGCTGTGCCTATCACACATGTGGCCTGGCATCCATGTTCCTGAGACAACGCCATCCACGACTATTAGAAGCCAATCACATTTCAAAGAATTTCAGTGTCCAGAAATCTCTCACAGGCAAACACAGAAAAGACAGGCAAGTAAGGATTCAAGGCATGACCTGATAATTTACTAGCATCTAGCAATCAGGCTACTAGATTGCACTAAATAGTATTTCATCAAGAGAGAGAGCTCCATGTAAAAAAGGAGCATAGCAATGAAAAGTGTCATTTACGGTCTCATGTATACTTAGTTTGGCTCCACTGAGATTAAGTGTTCTGCATGAATCATAGTGGTACACTGATAGTTTGGCCTATGCTCAGACAATACATCAGAGAAGAGAATTGCATATAATAACGCAACATCCTGTTTGGAGGCTTAAGAGGCAAAAATCTAGCAGTAATCACTTCCAAGGCTAGTAACTCAGTTCTTACTGCCTTCATAATGACTCCATAGTTATTCAGTCAATGAAAATGGAGTCTGATATTGAGCATGAAGAAGATAAATTAACAATAAAATGAGTCTCACTCATACATCCACTGCTTACTTTAGTGGAGACCTGCAAAGATATAGGATGCACTTTGAAAGTATGTTGCCCTCCTCTTTAAGGTGCTGAGATGGTTGAAAGGGAGGCAGGCACAAAGATACCTTTACTAAATACCGGGTTGCTTCCCTACAGAAAAAAAAAGTTGTTAAAATTTAATAAACAAATTTTCCACTGGAATTAATAAATAGTTTGTGTTATAAGGGCCTTCTGGCTTACCCATCTTTTTGGCTAACAATGAAAACACAAGAAAATTCTTTTAGGGGCTTCAGATTTGACACTAAACTTTGCGTGAAGTGCTACATGCCAGGATGATGGCCTTATTAATTTTGGTGTGAGATCAAATATTCCAGACTAACCTACTATATTCTAGTTAATTAATTAAACAAACAAACAAAAAACCTCAAGAATTGACATAAACCATACCAGGCAAACCCAAGCAAATTTAATTTTATTTGATGTAAGCTTCCTTCCTTCAACCCTGCCTCTCTCTCCAACTTCAGGCAGTTCTCTTCTGCGTCTCAAGTCGTGCTGGAAGTGACAGAGAGAGCAAACTCTTGGCTGGGGACCCCAAATGTCTTCTAGTCAATGGTTATATCCCCTGAAGACTTGCCTTGCATGTAAAACGGAATACCAAGGATTTTATAACTATGGCAGCTAAAAAATCCATCCATAATGAACCAGGGAGTTATCATTCATGGCTTAGAAACCAAAATACTGAGCCCATTCTTTAAAATCCATCTTGTTAAAGCTGGTTATAAGACAATAAACAAAGGCTAATGAACAGAAGACTCACTGTGTCATGTCTAAAATTAGACTGTATGACATTTGCATTGTCACGGGTTTGTGGAATACTCAAAAGCTATTGTAGTATTGTTTTAAGCATCGTATGTATCTTTATCAATTTGATAATTACAGCCAGTTCAGTATATTGCTAGTTCAACGGGTAAGTGACAGGATAATTTCTTACAGGAACAAACGACGTAGTTGGTATAAAGAGGGGTAATTAGTACAAATTGCAAGACTGAAAAAACCCCACAAACAGCAAGTCTTCTGAAGTTCCTGAAAGAAACAGCACAAACAGAAAGGACAGCATTACCTCTGTTCATCACTGCCCTCCTGATGGAGGTACCCCATCCTGAAACTGACTCTCTTAGTTGTTTGTTGTATCCTCCCCTGTACAGCCAAAAGCGGCATTGTTGGCAATGCCCTGTGTGAGATGCAGCAAAGTGCCAGCACAGGAAAAGAGATGGGAACACGGAGCTGGGAATGGGAGGAGGGGGTGAGAGAAGCTGGTATTTAGATCATCTGAAACTGCCATGGAATCGCACCTTAAACCGCTTAAAATAAGCGGGCTCATTTTGAGAGAAATGAGTTAAAGAATGATCACGAGCGGCAATCTGGGCAAGCCTGAGAAAATTGCATCCTCTGGCTGAAACAGTGATGAGGAGGCAGGACAGGCTGAGGAAGACAGAAAGCATCAGCTGAGCTAGACTTGACTAGACACAGTTCCCACCATGCCTGACATAACACTGGTCTCACATGCCTTATCATACTACCTGAAACTGCATATAGCACAGTGACACTGACCAGGAGGAGATTTAATTAAGAAACTCCAGGTTAAAATCTGAAGGAATCCAGCCAAGTAACAGAGAGGAGGGAGAAAAACAGTGGAACAATTGCCCTTATATCACTGGATGAAACCATAAACTGAAACTGAGCAGGAAAACTGACAAAAAATAAACAAAAAGATACAGGATTAAAAAAAAAAAGAATAATCAGTAGAATTTTGAGACTTTGCCTTTATCCCACCAAAATACGTACAGTTCTTGAACCATCTGGGTAGTTCGTCTGATTTCAATCAACTAACCGTTTGTAGAATGTGTGGTTTGATCCATATGCAGAAATATTTCACCGAGTGGGGAAGTGACAAATCATAATACAGGTCTGGTGCAACTCCTTCAGAAATTCAATTCTGAGCTCCCATTACCATAATGATGCTAATATACTGGAAGTAGCTCTGATGAAGAGGAATAAAAGTTGGTTGCTGGATTAAATAATGATCTAGAAGTACCTGAAGTATGCATGCACTCATAACGGAGAACTCATGGGATATAGGATGCTAAATTCAAGAACAGTGATGTGCAGATTAGGAAACAGATCATTTATGAAAGCTTTCTGAACAACAGGATATTTTAGACCATGGAATAGCCTCACAAGAAACAAGAGGAGCTGCAATGCGTGGCAACCATTGAGCACAAAATAACAGTGGTATAAGGGAAGACTCTATGAGATAACAGATCCATACACATCTGTTCCTGCGCTTGATGAAAGCTAAGTTCAAATGAGAACAGGATGGCTGCTAAACAAACATTAACTATGACAGGAACAAGCCCCTACAACACTAGTTCTCACTTTCTACGTGACCTCTAATATTGTAACTGCCTTATCCATTCAGTTTGGTTTCATACACGCCTCCTTGTCCTCATACCATTTTTCTCTTACAATTACACCCTCTACTATAAAATGGGAAATATATTTGCAATTTTCCTCAAGTACAATTGATCACAGCATTCCTTGAAATGCCAGAAAACTGGCTTTTCTTTCAGACCATCCACATTTTTACACAAAAGCATTTCCAGCACTGGTTTTCTGCTGCCACAGCTGTTCTGTAGCCAGAAGAATAGGCTTTTTTTAAATGTCAATAATAAAAAGTAATAAAAGCGTGACACATTCCCAAAGCGCTTGGAGCTACTCCCAACGGAGAGCTACGGAGGGGAGCACAATTTTTTTCCCTAGTCCTGTCAACCACTGTATTACGCCGTGAAAAGATCAGCTGGTTAAAGTCGTTTTTTCTGATTATTGCCACCTTTAATGCTGGTAGGAGGATGAGCATCAATGATGTGAAGTGGTTTAGGTCCTTAAAAGATTTTGGTTTTTATAAGGTGCTCCAACTTTAGCTTGAAGAGACACTTCTCTACATTTCTTTCAACTAAAATTTCACCATGTATTTTCAGCCTAGCTCCATTAGAACTAAAAAACCCAAAAGAACCAACCCACAAAAAAAAAAAAAAAAA